>CDEZ01023949.1:6528-19122 GCA_000826365.1 Acanthamoeba royreba
GGCAGATGCCGGCGGGGCTCACGGACCACGAGGATTTTCAGTCACAGCTCCGCAGCTCTCTGACGGCTCTCGAGCCATCTGCCTGACATGTGGCTCCCTGACGGACGGATACTACGAGACTTCCTTACACGATATCCATCCTCCTTTCTCAACAATTCTTCCAGTACTTAACCTACCTGTGATCCGGGTCTGAAACGCGCCTGCCAAAGACAGTACGTAAAGAACGAAAGCGAACGCACGTAAGAAGAAGACGAAGCCCAGGATGATGCGCTCTCTCTCCGCTTCACTGACTCGGAAGACAAAGAAAAAGATCTTCGGGAAGAAGAGCAAGCGGAAAGGGAACAAGACACACAAACTGTCTGCGTCGGTGGGAGCCAAGGAAGTGAACAGCAAAGAGGACCTGCTGGATGGCCGCTCATTCGAGCTGCAGAACATGGAGGAGGTGAGGCTAGCCCAAAAGGAACGCGACATGCTGCGGGCCATGGGTGAAGCCGGCAAACTCGTGGGCAACGAAGTGCAAATGGAATCGATCCCGAACGCCTCGGAGACCGACCTCTTGGCCGCTGCCGAGCGCGCCGATTCATCGAGCAAAGGCAAGGAACGGGAAGATGAGGAAAGCGACATTGCCTACGGCGATGCTGATCACTACATGCTCCTCATTCTCACACACTTGCCTCGTGAGGTACCAACAATGCACCCGATGAGGGCTTGCTCGAGAGTTTACTGAGAGTGACACTGACATGTCCTTTTGCTGTTCACGCAGATACTCTTCCGCATTTTCTGGTTCTTGCAACCCATCGACCTTTTCAATGTCGGCCAGACTTGCTCCGTTCTCAAGCAAGTCTCTGAGGATGAGTACTTGTGGCGCGATCTTTACTATGTACTGTTCTTTGGCGCCACTTGAACGTCGTTTCAATATACCTAACCGCTTTCACATTGTGCAGTATTCAAAGGCAAAGCACCATCTGGAGCAGAACCCGTACAATATCAAGCGCAGGAAGTGGGGACACTGCGATCTTACTTGGCGCGAGCGCTACAAGCTCACCTTTGTTGTGAAGCAGAAGAAGAACAAGGGCAAGAAGAAGATCCGTCACCTTCTTGGCGGCACCGACAACGAGATCTTCCTCAACCTCGACAGCTCGGTGTTTGAGTGCCAAGAGCCAAATGAACCTGAACAATTTATTACGGGTGAGGTAAGTAGTGTTTTCATGAAGAAGTGCGCCTTGGCTTACCACTTCATCAACATTCATTAGGTCACGATCAACGTGCGCTCGGAGAAGGTAGTTACCCACGGCTTGTATCTCTACCTCTACGGCGAAGAGGCCTTCCGCGCCTATGACTCAGGGCGGAATGTACGCACATATCACTCACTGCTCTTGTTCCTCATTCTCACTGCCATCCGTGGTCCAGGTTGTGCGTAAGGTGAAGAGAGCAGTCATCTGTCTCCGAGCGCCCATTCTTGGAGACGTTCCCTGGAAAGAACGCAAGCGCAGCACCATCGTCCTCCAGCGAGGCACATACCGGTAAGCGCAAGTTAATGCATGGTTATGGCATGTAATGCATGGTTATGGCATTCGACTGACCAATACTCTATGGTGATTATCACAGTTACCCCATCAGAGTTCCATTCCCTAAGGCAACATTACACGATAAGCGGCTGCCCCCGACCTTCTTGCGAATGATAACCAAGAGTAACAGTTACTTCCGAGTGGAGTATCACGCCTGCGTCATCCTCGGCTTGCCCTTCCCGCATAGCAACGTGCTGTCCATGAAACACAGCATACTACTTCAAAATAGCCAGCGTATGGAGCGTAAGCTTAAGACCCGCGTTGCTCGCGTTGCAGGATGTACGTATCTCTCCCATACCAACTATCCCGTTACATCCACCCTAACCTTCTCTACCCAGCACCTGCACATGAGGTAGTGGAAAAGCGCTTCTTGGCGAGGAGCGATCGAAGAGCTAGATACGAGGCGCACCTTGACAAGACCTTCTTCGAATTGGATGAGGAATCCATCACGATCACCTGCAATATTGACAACCGGTGCTCAAGGTCGCGTGTAAATGGCATCTCCGTCACAATTCTCGAGATACTGGGTGAGTCCCAGATGTGCCGCGAGATCATCAAGCGAGGCGCAGGTGGATTCGGCCGTTGGCAGATCGTGGCCGACCAACGATTCAGTGGAGCAATCAACTTCCGGCCGGAGAGAGAAAACCCCAACATCGGGGAGACACAAGAGAACGAGCATCAAGGTGAGGGCGCTGAGCAAGAGGAAGACGCCGAAGAGGGAGGAGAACGGCAGGACGAGTCCAACACAAGCTCAGAGGACGAAGAACCCACCTTGCCTGCTTGGAGACGAAGAGGCAGCCTAAGTAGTGGCAGCTCGAGCTCCACAGCTAACTCTTCTTCCACCGTCCCCGCTCGGAGGAACAGCTTATCTGGTGGTCCTACGCCGACATACTCAGCCTCTTCGTCGTCCTCTTCCTCTTCTTCGAGCCGACCTTCCCAGGCTGAGGAAGCCATTCGAAGGATCAGTCTGTCTGGCGTCGAGACAGCTGATCCCCCTGCCCAGCGAAGGCGCAACACGCTGGCCGAAGGTGGTCCGTCCGGCATCCCGCCCTCGGCAGATCCACGCATCTTCATGCAACAGCGACGGCGCAACAGCCTGGCGGACGATCCAGCTGCCCAGCGGCGCGGAGCCAGCGGCACGGCCGTTGGCGATCGACAGCCAGGCAGTCCCTACACCCAGCGGAAGAGCCTGGGCGAACGTCGCATGTACAACGTGCAGGTCGAGAGCGGGGAGATGGTGCGCGGGATCGAGCTTACCTACCCAGTGCGGTGGAGCGACGTGCTGGGCGAGTCCCTCTTCAACACATCCACGTTCCATCAGACCTATCTTCTGGTCATCACCTTCCACATGTCCTTCGGCCGCACAGACCCGCGCGTACGCGTGCCCATCTTCCTCATCAAGCGATGCTGAAGAGGACGAGCGCCAGCACAACCGCAAACAGTCGGCAAGGCCAAGCAATTATTAGAGGCGGTGCTCACGCATTGTCACAACTGTACATAGGGATTGGGGTATCAGAGTAAAAGAGTTTCAGGGGAACGGTGCATTCTCTGGTTCACTCGTCAAGCTTCCTTCTCTTGGCAGTCCTTGTCTCGGCATTGAGGTCCACACCAGCATCGTCATCACCTTCGAGCTCAATTTCCTCCTGTAGCACGTAGGGTAAGCCATTACAACGCCAAGGAGCAACTGAGACATGTTGTGAAGTGCAGCAGTACCATTATTTCCTTATCACGCTTACCCGCTCCCTCGCCCACTTGTTTGATGACGTCCATGCACTGTTCGAGCGCACTTGGTGAGAGAACACAGGCGCGTGTAATAAGGCAGCAGACGCACCATCCTCTTACGCTTACGCCACTCTGTTCGAGCCCGTTCGTACTGCTTCTCGGTCTTCTCCTTCTCGGCCTTCGACACCAACTTGGCCCCACCACGCAATCGTGTAAGCTTTGACTCAAGCTCTGCGTTCTGCAGTGAACAAAACGGTAAGCATCGAAACAAAGCTAAGATGCTGGTGGGAGAGTACCTCTTTGATAAGCTTCGTTGTTTCTTCCTCGATCTGGTCGTTGGTCAAAGCGCTATTGAGAGTGGAGATGCCTGCATCACGAAAGGAGGAATGCTGTGAGCGTCCTTTGCGCTCTCTCGCGAATTATCAAACTTTATGGAAGAAACATACGACTGCTGATTTCGCCTAGCTCCGATGTGATGGCCTTCTTCTCCTGTCTCAGGCTCTCGATCTCTTTGTCAAGCTTGGCCAGACCCTTGGCATCCGCAATCTCAAGTCCTTCCTGTTATATGTGCGTGCACGCGCGTAACGTTACAGCGAGCAGCAGTCTCCCCCTCATCTCTCTCACTTCTTCGCGTCCGGTACGCACCTGCGTAGCCCAGTAGATCTTCTGCTTGCCCTTTAGTTTTTCGACCACCTTGCCCGCTGCAGCGAGGTCGGCCATGAGCTTGACGGCTTGCGACTTCTTAACGGCTCCATGCAGATTCTCGTAGAGCATGACCGCGTTGAAGGGCCGATTTTGCTATTTAAATTGGTGTTAATAAATATATTTATTTTCAGAGTAAAATTTAAAAATAATTCAGTGACGTACCTGCTTCATGTACTCCAGAATGATCTTTTTGGCTGCCAGAAAGGAATGATCATTAATTATAATCGCATCCAAGGAACAAGGTAATCAAAATTACCTTCCCCATCGGGCACAGCCTTGACCTTTTTCTTGTCCGCCATTTCCACACAGAGCAGTGCAGTGATTGTGTAGCAGTTCGTTGGCGTTTGATAATGGATAATTTTTGAGCCCAATTTCCAGTAAAAAGGAGCAGTTACTGGAAATGATGAGATTCTTTACATTCTTGAAAACCGCGGAAAGTATTGCAAATATCCAAGGATGTTGGTATTTGAAATATTCAGCGGTTGCTTTTGGCGGGAAGCGGTCACCTAGGCTGTGGAGTGGAGAGCAACTGCTGGCTTGTGTGTTTCTCCATCGCTCTCCCATTTCGAGGTCCATTCTGCAAAGCCGAGTCATCTCCACAATGGATTCTTCGCTCTATAGCTCATCGGAAGAACATTCTCCAAACAAGGTAGTCCATCTCACAAATTTTTTGAGAGCGATGAAGCGGATATATTTGAGCACGACACTTGGTGTTGGTCTTTCTTTACTAACGATTGAAACTCACCTACCAGAGAAAGAGGGCTACCCTGTCATCAAGTCTCTCCAAGAGGATGAAGAAGGCACGTAGTCGGGTCACAGAAACCTTTGAGAAGATCTCTTCCCCTCGCGGTGGCGCCCGCAGCGATGACGGTGGCGTGTTCGGACGTCCTCTAAACGAGGTGGTGCTGGAGCAGCGCCTGCGTCTCATGCGCGCTGGCTTCACGTCCACGAGCTGGGCCCACAGCCCGGCCATCCCCTTTGTTGTCTCTGCTTCCATCGCCTATCTACGCGCCAAAGGTATGGAGGAATCGGACTGGTGTACGTCGCGAGGAGGGAACCTTATGTGCTTGTGTCTCTTCTCGTACAGGAGGCATCACTGCGGAAGGCATCTTCCGTGTATCGGGCTCACACGAATCGATCAACAAGCTGAGGCAGTTCTTCCATCAAGGTACATTCATTCCACTTTATCACGCGTCGTGATGATCATGTTGGTGACTCAGTGATGCGGATATACAGGAGCGGTCTCTGCCAACTTTGATGATCAAGAGCTCTTCCCTGGATGCCATGAGGTGTCAGGCGTGCTAAAGCTCTTCCTTCGTGAACTACCCGCTCCTCTGCTCACATACGAGCTCTACCCGCGACTTCTTGCTCTCTGTGGTACAGCTGCTCGCGTATCACCTGTTCCTTGATGAGAGTATGCTAACATAACGAACTGGTCGGAAACAGAGGGAGACAAGGAGCCAGCAGCCATGGTCGAAGAGCTCAATGCATTGCTGGCAACGCTGCCCGACGATAATTGTCACCTTTTCAGAGAGCTTCTTGCCTTGCTCTGTGAGGTCTACGCACACAAGGAGACCAACTGCATGGGAGCGCACAACTTGGCTACAGTTATTGGGCCTGCCCTCATGTGGCCTCCTCCTTGCGCGTCTCTCTCGGACAGTTCTCTTCTGCAGCTGCAAGCAATCAACAGCGTCATCAAACTGGTCGAAATGATGATCACTCACTCTGGCGAGCTTACATCACTGGAGCGACCTGTGAAACCTCTGCCGGCTGAACCTGTGGTGTGCGATGCCGGTGAGGAAGGCCACGACTCAGCAGACAAAGGCCTACTGCGACGACTAAAGAGAATGTCGCGTAGCTTCCACGACTCGCCTTCGCGAGCTGATAAGCGGAGACGGCCTTCTGGTAACGAAGAACTCGGAGGAGTGGAAGAGTGGGAGAAAGAGCTCGATGGACCCAATGAGGAACGGGATGTCGATGAGGCTTTCCGCGAGGCAGTGCTGCGCTCAATCAGGGAAAAGAGATTCTCCCTTCCCGTGGGACACAACGTTCTCGAAGAGCTAGCCAAGGTACATTCCTTGCCGTTGATCTCATTCTATCTGTAAGCTCATCACCTTCTGCAGGAAATCGACAGGGAGAAGGTGGTGTGCGTAGCGTCTCCTTCACTGTGCAAATCGGGCGAGGTGGCGCAGATGAGTCCTGTTGTGTTTCCCGTCCTGGAGCAAGACAAGGAAAACGCTGACAATGCACTCTCTCCGCACCGCCTTCCTTCTGCAAAGCAGCCGTCTCCTCATCCAATGAAGGTATGTTCATCCTTATCGCCTTGCAGTCAACAGAACTTGACCTATCGCATCAATCCAGCTGTCTCGAGCCAGCCTTAGCGTTGTGCGAGTGAGAGCCAAGAAGGGTCGGACGACTATCGGGGATGCCTTTGCCGAGCCTTCCTCCCAGCCCCCTCTTGCTGAACGCAAGCAAGTCTGAGACACGTTGGCTTCCATCATCCGATCATTGCTTTACTGCAACTCTACCATCAAGGTTTTCGTGCTGCCAACCTGTTTCCAACTTAAGTGTTGAGAAACGCACGACCCGAGTACCGCACTAGCTTTGCATGTATGCGTGGTCATCTTCACTCGCTGTGTGATGTACAGGCAGGATGATTTCATCAGCCTTCAAGACGTCGGTGCTCCTTAAATACACATTCTTCCATAAAAGGATACGAGTGCCTTCTTACAGACGTTCATCGATACCTCGCCGCTCTCTCGTTACCGCTAGCTGCACATACCTACCCCTTCGTGAAGGCAGTTCCCGCCTTTCTTGGCCAGCTCGGGTACCAGCCTTTGCTTTCTCTCCAGCTCTAAAGGAAGGATTCAAGGACCCTCTTCCTCGAAGACCGAGGCGGCGAGATCATCAACATCTCTATCCAAGATGTCGATCGTAGTGGCGATGGTGGTGGAGGAGGATGGGAGGACAACAGAGTTGTCTCGCATCAATGGAGAACCGGTCGAGACAGCACGCAACATAGCTAAGAGAATTGATAATCGAGAGGACGGAAAGAAATCCTACGAGGACAAAGGGTACATCCGCCTCACTCTCTCTACCCATCATGGGACAGCATCTCTTCTATGGAAGCTTTCCTCGTCTCTCTGCCGTCCACTCTCTAGCTGTGGTTAACCTCAACTATGTGGTGTGACTGCTTCATCTGCTGGCAACTGTAGGTACATCTTCAACGTCTTGACGGCCAATGCTGTGGTGTACCTCTGCGCGGGAAAGGCTGGTGAGCTGAAGGGGCGCATCGCCTTCGAGTTCCTCAACTCACTGAAGACCGATTACGAGCGTGGTGGATATGAGGACAAGCAGAACATCAGCTCTTTCCACCGTTTCGTGGACTCAGAGATGGTACCCGAGCGTCCTCCCGTGGGTGAGATGGTACAGAGTTGTATGGCTGATCGTGGTGACCACACCTCCGGTAGACCCGCTTTGCGGACCCGGCGCAGGTGGACAAGATCGCCAAGCTGCAGGGCAAGGTGGAAGAGGTGAAGCAGGTCGCACTTCAGAACTTGGACAGAGCGCTCGAGCGGCAAGGCAAGATCGAGGACCTTGTGGAATCCACAGATAAGTTGCAAGAGCAAGGTAGTATCTTCCAGCGCGTTGCTTCCAAGCAAAAGTGCTTGGAGAGGAGGAGGAACTTGTTTTGGACTCTCGTTCTGGCTATCTGTTGTTTGGTACGCCTCTTGCTCGCCCAATGCGATGACCGCTGATGAAGATCCTGCCTATTTTATATTGCTTACCTACGTACTGCTCTTGCACGCAGATCCTGCTTGGACTGATCGTTGGTATCATTCTTCTCATTGTCTACAAGTGAACCCTGGCTGTCCATGTCACTTGTCGTGCATGCTGCCCCTCCCGCTTCGTGCGTGTCGTATCAATTCATCTAACATATGTTTTGGCCAACAACGATGTAGATAACCCCACATACTGACCTTGGCCTTTCCCCTTTTCCCACCAATCATCCTTCTTCATCTTACATTCCAGTCTGTCTGTTCGGTCCAGGAAAGAACGAACACATAGAAAGAAAACGAAGAAAAGAACGAAGGAGAGAAACGAAACCCGGTCATGTCGCAGTGGCACGGCGGCGAGAGCCGAGGCCGCACGCTGCAGCGGATCGCGGCCAAAGCGCTCGAACAGACCGGCGGCCAAGCGGACACCTCCCCCGTCACCTCCCCTACCCCTCCTCATGCGGCTTCTCCTGTTCCTGTTTCATCTTCGCCTCCATCAGCCTCAACCTCAAGTTCATCTCCTACTTCATCACCGGTGACCTCATCTATATCATCCGCTACACTGGCCACACTGCAGGAGGAGCACTGGAGGGTGCTGGCCCAGTACCGTGCTCTGTTGGAAGAGATTGAAGGTGAGGCCAAACTCAAGCATCAGTTGCGCCTCGAAGAGGAGCTCTTCCGACAGAACGCGAACGAAATACGCGCACAGCAGCAAGACCACGACCTCTCCGTGCAGTCCCTCCAAGAAGTGCTCGCTCACTGGATTCGCCAAAAAGAAGATGCTCAACGCCAGGTCCATTTACCGTCTACCGTTCATTAATAATATTATTAATGATTAATTAGTACTCATTACTAATTTACTTATTATGCATTTTATGCATTATTATTATTATTATTATTATTATTATTATTATTATTATTATTATTATTGCTTATTGTGATTGCTTATTATTATCATTTTTTCGTTTTAATTGAACTTTAGAAATTACATTTCAAATCATGCTTCTAATTAGTAACTTCGAGGATGGTGGTGGAAGCAGGTAGCGGCGCTGTGTGAGAAGGAGAGCAAGAAGAGGGAAAGGCTGGAGGCGCGGGTGAAGGCCCTTGATGAATGCATTGAGTCCGAGCGGAGACAGGCGGTGGAGATGGAGGAGGCCCACAAACGGGTGACGTTGGACGTGGGTGATCTGGACGCCATGCTCGCGCGCGAGACCGCAGTGCGGCTCAAGTTCGAAGCCAAGCTGGGCCATTCCATCGACCTTCTCAAGCGCAACGCTTCCGCGCGTACGGCCGCCAACGTCACGCCTGGATCGCCAGCAGCGATCAGCACTGACAAAATGCCGAAGACCACTAACGAGGCGGAATCGGTCATCACTGCTCAACATGATGCGATTGTGGTCAACAAGAGCGTCGAGATGGATCAAAGTGTGTGAATTGATCTCGATTGAGGAAGATGGATGTTGAGTGAGTGGGTAGGAGGGATTTCTGTAATGTATCACAAGCAAGCAATCGGTCACACCACTCATGAGCACGCTCAATACTACATGCTAGGGGTAAAACATGCCGATATTCAAACTCAATGGACAATACCTTAAGTCACGTTGTGCAGATGTCATGCGTCATAATTGACCATGTTGCCTCTTTGATCAGGCACTTGGTCGTAGATCCTGCTGGTCGGACGAGGAGGGCTCCTCGCCCTCCGACTGCGTCTCAGGTGGAGACGGGATCGGTGACGATTCAGCTGGCGGGACAGTAGCTGGCTGGCTACGGCGTAAGGATGCGGGTGATGCGCCTGTCGAAGTCTCCTTGGATAGATCGGACTCAGATGCAGGCTTCTTGAGCTCCCACTGCTTCTTCGCCTGCTCTAGGTTGTTAAGATACTCCCGTCCCTTCGCCTTGCTGTCACTAACAAACTTCGTCCAGCCGCGCATGAAGCCATTCTTCGTCGATGTCAGCCGATCGCGTAAGGGAGCCATGTCGGCTACTTTGCTGAATAGACGAGAATGAGTGAGCCTAGAGCAATCATGCATTGTGTTCGTAAGAGATACCTTGCTATCTTGTCCGACAGACCGCTCACGCCGTCGGTAAGCTCGTCCAGAAGGTCTGTTGGCGCACCAGCGGGATGTCTGCGAATGAACAGGTGAGACACTTGCTTTGACAGTGGAATGAGAGTGCGTACACTGGAGCAACGAGACTACTCACTATGTTTCGCTTCACATTGCACTTCCATCTTTGATAGTTGATCGTTGCCAGCCAGGCCTTGGCCCAGGATAAGTTAAAGTCCACCACCGGTGCTGTTCATATGATTCATGATGTTAAAAAGCCCAGTCCGGGTTTCTTACAGGCGAGAGAGTGCGTACATAGATCTACTTCTTCACGCTCGGGAGAGAATATTCTAGCCACAGTGAGTAACGACGCAATGAACGACTCTAGATAAAGCGCAAACTGTGCTCTTATCCAATCGTCGCTTCCTGTCCAATGTGTACCCTCGTTTTCTTTACCATAAACGGCCATCAATAGATTGCACACGAGTGTTCCTTGCAGTGAAAGCAAACATACCGTCGTAGCTTTCTACCATTTGAATTACATTGTCAATCCATCGCCGGTCAGAAGGCGTTAGTGCGAGCACCCGAGCCAGTTGTTTGTTCCGAATCAAAACCTTTCCTTGGTCCACCTGAATAGGAGGTTCTTTCTTGTTGAGAACAAGCATACAACGCATTTCCCAAAGGAAATTAACGTACTTGAACAATGGCATCAGCTTCGCTGATGGTATTGAAGAAGGGGTTGCTCGTGGCCGCAAGGTAGGCAGGGTGCTCGCGTAGATGATCAATTTGACGAATGCAAATGTACAAATAGAGTGGATTGATCTTGACTGGTATCACTCCGCTCCCTACCCTCCGCAAGCTAAGATATCAGACAACATGGAGGTTAGTAGCAGTATCACGTTCAAACGATCAGGGTGAGCTACGTGTTAGAAGTTACTGAGGGAGCCTCAGCACATTCTGATATCTCGATACGGGGACCAGTGGCGGCCGGTTCCGGGATGACTTCGTCGTCTTCAATCGGATCGAGGCGATCAGGGAGGTCAAATATTTGCAAAGGAAACCCAAAAGCGGCTCGTCTTTCAAGTAACGAGAGCGTGGAAGATGCTTGAGGTAATCCTTGTGATCTTGGGGACGCTGAAGATGTCATCGTACTCGGAGCGCTTATAAGATTGCTGCTCTGAGCGTCGGTTAGGAGGCCTGGTATAAGGCTGAGCATCGAGACGAGGCAGTTGCATATTTCCGACACGGGATGGCTTCCATTGATCAAGACCTTCTGTTCGAGCATGAGAAGCTTGAACAGTACCAAAAAATCGCGTTTGAATCTCTTGAGATAGTGTCCCAAGTTAAGCCCTGCAAGAGTGTTGTTCAGCGCACAGGCTCACGACTCATTCGATGAAGAGTAATACCAATGTAGAAGGACTGTTCTTCTATCTTCTTCGCAAATGGGGCGTTCAGTTGTTGGTGGACCTGATCATGGTCAAAGTTGAGTAAGCAATGTGATCACACAAGATAGGAACAACGGAGCGCACAAGAGCGAGTAGTTCAGTTTCTTCAAAGTTGCCTTGATCGAAATACGCATGTGTAACCAGACTCAGGCGTGCATGAATGGACCCCAGAAGCGGCTGCATTTATGTGAGCATAGACAAACACTTGGTTTCCATTCGAAGATGTACGTACCACGTTCGTGAGCGCACAGACAGCCTTCTGTATCAAGGTGCGCGTGTAGGCTTCCGTCTTCACGACCATCGACTGCACGAGAAAACACACGATGGTGCCATCATGTATGTAATGTTAGACATCTTGCACTTGAAACAGGACCTGTTCGCGCCAGAGCGAGCCGTACCGACACATGAATCTGACGGAAGCAAGAGATACCATAGAGCATGTCCACGCGTGACCGCTGACTATTCAGGGGTGGAAGCGTGAAGTACGAATGGTCCTCCTCTGCGTCATCACCACCGCACATCCAGGGCTTTGATGAGTGAATGTACCATCTATCTATCTACTCTGATGAAACAGAGAACAGTGAAGAAGACACACTGCACAAGCCAATGCATGCACAATGCAGGAGAGCGTCATGCTGCTGTACCAGAGTGGTGCACGCCATCGGGAAGAGCGAGGAAGGGCAGGTTCTCCCATGCTGCCGGCAAGCCGGTCTTCTCGTCTATCGGCCCGTCTGTATCCACGCTCAAAGGCGGATAAATGAACTCGACCTAATCAGCACACCCCCAACCAAGATGTTTTGATCAATCAGCTTTTTGTTGCTTCTTCCCCAGCATCTCAGAGGAGATCTCCCTCATTAATCTTGATAAAATTTGTTTGAATCAAAGTGAATGTCATGCGAGGGATGTCACCTTGGGTCCAAACTGGTGGTGAAAACCCACCACTACGATGTGGGTCACCTCGGGTCGTGGTGGGTCTCCCGCCTTGGACGCTCCATCAGTGTCCATTCTCTCTTGGACTCGCTTTTTGAAAATTTCGTAATCGTTTGGTATTTTTGTAATATTTCCAACATTATGAAACAATTACAAAATCAGGTTTTGTGTTTTTGTCTTTTTTTTCATCATCGACAGAAATCTTGGCCATCATCAAGCGAAGATGAACACGACCACCACGCCCACCCCGAACATTCTCGACTTCATAGACTACACGAAGCCATCGTTCCAGCATGCCCTGTTTTGCATCGTGATTGCCCCCATAATCTGGAACACCATTGCCCGATTGGAGTTCTACACGCATTTCCTCACCAAAATCGCCCGCTCACCCTACATCGGGTGC
>CDEZ01023949.1:19176-37400 GCA_000826365.1 Acanthamoeba royreba
CCCTCAACCTTTCGCAATTGGCACCCAAGCCACTGTCATTTTATTTATTTATTCTTCTCTTGATCTTTCATTTCCGCTTAAGATATACCGGAAATTCAACTTAATTTGTACAAATTTAATTCATTGTTTCCTGACAGCTTCGGCAAGGCTCTGGAGGAGCAGCGCGTCCATCCGGAGCTTGACACGAACCTCGTGAAGGGCGTTGCCGCCGTTCTCTTTACTTCCGGAACCGTCTTCGTGCTCTCCTCGATGTGGGTTCGTATTCATACTTGCGCGGCAGCTTGCTTGACCTTTAGTTCCGATCTCTCGGAGCTGTCGCTTTCGTTCTTTGTCGCACGTACTTATCCCCGTTGCATGTGATGATGGGGCACGAGTAGGCTCTGGGTGTGACGGGCACCTACCTGGGTGACTACTTCGGCATTCTGATGGACAAGATGGTGACCGGCTTCCCGTTCAACGTGATGGCGAACCCCATGTACAACGGATCGACCATGTGCTTCCTCGCGCACTCGCTTTGGTTCGGACATCTTCAGCCATCCTATTCTCCTGGCTAGCTTCGGGTCGACTGACCACATCTCTCCTTGATGTCATTCTGAGCAGGAGGGCGAGCCCGGCTGGTCTGCTGTTGACGCTCATCGTGTTCGTGGTGTACCGCTGCGCTCTCTTCTTCGAAGAGTACGGCGTACCCCTCGGGTCCGTGTATTGATGTTGTTCTTGATTGCTCACTTGTGTTTGTCACAGGCCCTTCACTTCCTACATCTATGCTCAGAGGGACCTGAAGCGCAAGGAGGCCAAGGCTGCGAAGGCGCAGAAGCCCAAGACGGGCAACAAGAAGAAGAATTAAGGCATCTCTGGCTGGTTGATGCTCATCGATCTCGTGAAAGTAACCAAAATAGAGGACTTTATACCTCCTTATTCAGCAAGTTCTACAATTCTTGAGTGTGGTAGATCTAGATCAAACTCCTTAGGCGGTGGTGATGGAAGCGACGATCTGAGTGCAGATCAGCCTGTTGCCGTTAGCGTCGTTGAGCGTGGCCAGCACCTTGATATCACCCTGAAGAGTAGCTATCAGTAAGTGTGCGAGTTTGCTAATCAACATAACAGACGTACATCGGTGAGCCAGCTGAGGTTGGGATTCTTGATGTGGATGTTGAAGCCGGGAGGAGGGATGCTGTAGGTGCCGGCGCGGAACGGGCAGGTGCAAGGAATACCCCTGTCGATGGCAACAGTGGTGAGCACAACGTGCGCCATTCTCATGTGCCGAGGCGCGGGTGATAGATACCAAGGAGCGAGCGGGCAATGGTCGCCACTGTGGATCTTGCTGCAGAGGTCGGTGATGGTGCACGAGCCGACGCCATCCAGGCAGGGCACATAGATCCACGCGCCTTTACGAACGAGGAACCCAATGTTAGACGACGACAACGTTACCCGGTACACAAAGCGTTGGTCCAAGCTAAGTACCAAAGAACTTCTTGTAGATCTCAAGGCTCACGGTGATACCGCTGGTGTTGGAGAGAGTCTGGCCTGTACATGACAGCAAACATCAAGGGTGAGAACCGATGTCTCTCTTTTCGGGTCTTCATCGTTCTTCTTCGATCTTCAACACTAGATGGCGCTACACGAAATGTGAAGATGTAGATCTGTCTTGATGGACCGCGTCCATCACATATGTGGGCCCAGTAGAGGACGAAGGTAGCAGACTACGTACTGAGGTAAAGTCGGGCGGCGATGGTGACATTGTTACCGAGAACGATTGGGTCCGGGCTTATCTGGAGGAACTGCAGCTGCGTCGGATCGTTGGACGATCCTGTGTAGCGGAGAAAGAAAGACAAAGATCAGTACTGAAGATGGGGAAAATGGAGAGAAAGAGATCGTCAAGGGAAGGGATGTACCGCAGTTGGAGTAGGAGAAGGAGAAGGGCTCCTGAGGCGGGCTGAGGGTACGGGACAGACGCTGCGGGTGCGACAGGACCGAGAGAGGCGAGCGCGCGTTGGCGGCGACCAGCAGGGCGCAGCAGAGAACGAGGGCGAGGGTGGCTACGGTCTTCATCTTCTTTAGTGGTGGCTTTGTGTGTAGGCAAACTGGCAGGACTGGGTGGCTTCACGGTGAAGATGACTGGAGTTTGCTGGTGTGAAAAATCGGACCAATCCCAACCCTGCAATTCCCCATTAAAACCGGGAAGGACGTGGCTGAAGAAAAGGAGGCTGGCCGAGGTGCGCCCCGACGAAGTTACCAATGACCTCACTAAATGCCATTGTTGACTCTTTCAGGAAACTTCTCTTGAGGGTGCATGCAGCAAGAAGGTCACCGGTTGGAGCATGCAACGCAGCTGTGTTTGCGATATGTTTGGATGAAATTTTGTTGCCGACAAAAAGGGAATGCAAGGAATTGACATATCTTACATTGTTGACATATTGCTCCGGTATTATGTCATGTTGCCTTAGTCACACAGCAACATTATAAGAGCTAGTGTTGAAGAAGGTGGATGGACAAGTAACACAAAGCTGGTGTGTCTGAAGAGCAGAATTATTTGAACAACTTGACTAGCCTCGTCGCCATCTGCTTTCCATCAAGAAAGAAGGTGGACAGAGATGGAAGGCACTTTTCATCTGCTGGTGAGGCGTGGGGACACGCGAGGCGCGAAGGCGGCCTTGGCGGAGCGCCAGGCTCGAGGAAACCAGAGGGAGCTTAAGGACCTGGTGGGTACTCGGGACCCCTTCGGGAATACCCCCCTCCACTACGCGGCTGAGGGACACCCTGACATCGTCGCCCTCCTTCTCGCTTGTGGAAGTCCCGTCGTGACCATCGATGCTCGAAACAACGAAGGCAGCACGCCTCTCCACCAAGGTGCTTTCCCAAGAAAGAAAGCGATGTCTTCGTTTCGTTCTTTTTGTTTTCGATCTTTTTCGCCATCATGGAAAACGGAAACAAGCCCTTCTCAGTTGTTCTCAGCTGACTGACCTCTTTTTGGCTCCGGTTCGGAAATAGCGGCCTTTGGCAACTTCTATCAGTGCGTCAAGCTTCTCCTTGATGGTGGTGCCTTTGTCAATGTCACCGACTACGATGGCTCCACACCTCTCCATCATGGGTGCGGCATACCGCTTCCAGACGATGCTGATGTGCCTCTACGTTGAAAATGACGTGAATTTTCTCATTCATTCTCATCCGTGAAACAGAGCGGCGAACAATGCGCTGGAATCTGTACTCCTGCTTCTAGAGCGCGGGGCAAACAAAGAGACCAAAGATAACGACGGGTACACAGCACTTCATCATGCCGCATTCAACAATTCTGTAGAGGTGCTTCAGCGCCTTCTGAAGTCTGGTGCGGCAAACACCCGCTGGTTTATTGTCATCTCCATCCTGATCGAGATTGTGCGAATACAGGGGCAGACTTGGACGCTAGAGATGCAAGTGAAGGAACTACGGCCCTTCACCTTGCTGCCTTTGGAGGATACTACAAGGCGCTCCAGCTTCTGGTGACAGCTGGAGCGAACATCCATGCAGTCGACAACGATGGAGCAACCCCATTGGTATTCGCAGTCACCTTGAATCCTCTTAACAACAATGACTGATTTCTATTTGACTTCAGCACAAAGCCGCATTTCAAGGGTTCTCCGATTGTGTGACCTATCTGATATCGAAGGGAGCCGACGTTAATCGTCGAGATAACACGTTGTCGACGGCTCTTCATCTTGCGGCCTATCAAGGCCAACTTGAATGCATCGAAAAGCTCATCCAGGCTGGTGCAAACCTTAACGAGGTATATGTCCTCCATCCATTGACGACACCGATGGTACTGACGACGAAAACAGACTAATAAGCACGGTCGGACACCTCTCCAACTTGCATCGGCTAAAGGACACCTTCGGTGTGTAGAGTACTTAAAAAAGGTCCAGGAGTCGTCATTGCCTGCAGCTGCTCCGGCCAGCCAAGCTCCTCCTGCTGACGTCTCTCCTCAACGTTCCGTCATCCCACTTGAGGAAGACCAACTGACGCTTATCGATGAGCTGATTGATCGCCAGGCGAAGCCAGCATCAGATAATGGGAACGAACGACAAATCCCTGTAGCTGGCAGCGATCCGAAGCCGAACCAGGACCAGCAAAGTTCTCAGTCAAAGATAGACGCTCAACGGCCACTCGACGAACTGCAGCAGGAAGAATCGGTATCTACTGAAAAGAACATAGCCGCGAACAGAAAGGGGGAGAGTCCAACTGCAGGAAGTTCCGAAAACAAACCAAGCAAATCAAGTCCTGTCAGCACACTCAGCCTCCCTCTGAAAAAAGGGAAGAAATCAAGTACCGAAAATGACGATCGTAGCTGGGGATGGAATAGTGATGACGAGGAGAGCGAAGAGCGAGGATGGATTTTTGAAGGAGGCAAGGAGCAAGCAGCCGATCAGAAGCAGGAAACTGAGCTGAGTCAGGCTCAAGGTAAAGTGAGCATACGAATCATATCATCTGACGGAGAGAAGGACGAAGAAGGCAAACGGAAGAAAAAGAAGAAGAGGAAGAAGCTTTCCAATCGCCAGTCACGACCTAAAGATAGGGACAGCCCTCGGGATAGGGAGAGTACCAAGGAGGACAAGCGCGTGCTGAACGGATTGAGTAAGATGATCAAGACGGCTAGCTTTCAGATTAGTCCTCGCGGCAGACGGAAGGATACCAATGAGGTGCTAGAACGATTCGCCGTTCTTACATCAACTCAAAGGGGAGAGATGCAAGCAACGAGCCACAGCTCGGATGCGATTGAAGCGATCAAAGAAAATGAAGCAATCCTCAAGGAGCAGAGTGAGCCTGATCTTACGGAAAACGATGGAGAAGCAACCCTTACGTCCTATCTCTCTGACACCGATGACAGCGATGATGAATTTGGGGACAAGGAAATCAACTACTCAAAGCTCGATAAATACGGTTTCCTCAAGGATGAGGTGTACGTGATCTGTCCTGCAGCACTTTGTAGAGATAACATCGCTAATCCGTTCTTAAGGGATGACACTGCTGAAGCTTCATCTGTGAAACGGAGAAACTTAGAGGCTTCAAGAGCGCTCAAGTGGAGTAAGGTCATACAACACTGGGACAACTACAAACGCAAGAAGAAGGTATACGGACTATGGGTCATTTATAGCACGTATTCGCTAATTGGTCTCTTGTAGTTGCCGAAGCTACAGGGACGAGTTTCGAAGGGAATACCCGATTGTGTTCGCGGAACAGTGTGGAAACTTGTGGTGGATGCTAAGGGCATACAGAACGAATTGGAAATTAACTATCCGGTATGGGCTCGCTTGGTAACTTAGAATCTACGATGATCCTTATTCGTGCCGCGAACATAGGAGCTGTGTGGTAAAGCGCATAACACTAAAGATGCACGTCAGATCGATCTGGACATCAAGCGGACTTATAGAAACCACTTCATGTTCCGTGAGAAGAAGGGCATTGGGTATGATTGGAGTCATTCTCTTCGTCTGCTCCTTCTTACTCATGTTCCGTAACTCAGGCAAAAGGCTTTGTCCAATATCTTGAAAGCGTACAGCATATACAACATTGAGATCGGCTACTGCCAAGGCATGGCTGACATTGCAGCGCTCCTGGTCATGTACATGGAAGAAGAGGTTCGTGCTCATGTGAATCAAGTGATCTCTTTCGCACCTTGTTTAACTTGTACAACCAAATCAGGAGGCTTGGTGGACATTGGTAGCCCTCATTAAGCGCTACGCCATGCAGGGTCTATTCAGCCCAGTACGCTATCACCAAGCCCTTTACCAAGGTGGGCGCCAAGATTCTCACAACCTTCCCGTAGGGCTTTCCTCGGCTGTTCCAGTGCTTTAACGTTCACGAAAAGCTACTACAACGCTATTTGCCTGCCCTTCACGCCCACTTCGTACATCACGCCCATGTTTTCTCATGTGAAAGCTTAGACTTACACAATGCCAATGTTGCTATTCTTTAAGACAAACTGCGGTATTGAGACCGCCATGTACGCCACCAAGTGGTACATGGACATTTTCCTCGGAGCTCTGCCCTTCCCTGTCACACTGAGGTACAAATACTGAGAACAAGACTGTTACCAACGTGCATATCCTAAAAATCTCACTCTGCAGAGTGTGGGATCTCTACATGTGGGGCGGTCCCGACGTTGTGTATCGGTTTGCTCTGTCGGTGCTCAAGTTCTACGAAGGTGAGCTCCTTGCACTCAATTTTGAAGATGCCCTCTCGTTCATCAACGAACTGCCGAAGCGGAAAATCAACCCAAGTGAGCTTATTAAGGTACCTCCGCAAGTCTCCCATCTCGTAAAGAATCTTAAGGTACTAGTCATGTAATCATGCATTGCAGGTGTTCAAAAAGATGGAAGGCACCATAAAGACTTCGAAAATTGTAGGGTTAGAGGACGAGTATGCCTCAGCGAATCCAGGAATGAAGTATCTTGTGTACCGAAGGGATCACCTCGTTGCCACGGACTCGATGGCCGAAGGCAGTGCCAAGAGAACCAAGTCCGGACGAGCGGGCACTTTCATCGCGCGATCTTCCTCTCCCTCTTCCCCTCCTCTTCCAGTCTCCGCTCCGACCTCTCCAACACTCAAGGTGCCCGCCAATGGCGTGGCCGATACATCGGCCGAGGCTAAGAAGAAGAGCAGCCGCCCCGAGCTCCTCCAGAGCATGTAAGATGCCACCCCTACACTTGTTTATTTATTCGTCAGCTGCCATGAATATTTCAATTCAACCATTCCTTGCATTCTTGTTTTTGGCGCCAAAATTCAAGTTCAGAAAAAACTGCTGTTGCAAATTCCAAGTAAGGGTCTTTCAGGTACAAAGGGCGAATCAGCTCCGGGTGTAGAGAGGGAAGCAGGCGGTCATGAGCAAGACGAGGCGCAAGATCAACCCGGCCTTCCTGGCCAGCCATAGCAAGGATGAACTTTTCATTATGGGATCATCCTCGGCCTCATCATCGGATTCGGGCGCATCTTCGGGCTCGTTGGAGCTGCAGCTCAAGCAAGCACAGAAGACGGGCCAGCTGCGGCTGTGCAACTATGGCCTCCATCGTATTCCCGACAAGGTCTATGCCATCCAAAATGTGCGCTTTGGCAATGACGAGTCGTGGTGGGATCGCGTCCCGATTACCCGAATAGACGTGGCCGATAACGAAATCGAGGACCTCGAACCTCCACCGCTGCTCAGTACAAATGCTGGTACCGAGCCCGATTTCCCCGAGCTGTGGCCTGCGGTCACCTCCTTCTGTGCCGCCCACAACAAAATCCTCGCCCTCCCGCCTAAGCTATGCCTCCTTAATCTTACCTCGCTCGACCTTAGGTACTTCATTTTTTTCAATATTTTATTTTATTTTATTTATTTGACTTATTATTTTAGTAAATTGCTATTTTTATTTTATAATTATCAAATAAATATCAATTATTATTATCATATTAGTATGATTAAATTATAAATTATGAACTATTGTAGTGCTGTACGCAAAGCTCACAACATGTTTCGTTCTCAGCCACAACAAACTCACTCAGCTGCCGCCAGAGGTGGGGCGGATGCGCCAGCTGACGCATCTGCTTTTGAGTCACAACGAGTTGCGCGAGTTGCCAGTGGAGCTCGGTGGGCTACCGGCACTCGTCACGCTCAACTTGGCCCACAATCAACTTGTGCAGCTGCCATCAACCATTGCCCTTCTCCCCGTAGTGGAGGTACGATCGTACCTCCGATCAGCAACCTAACGAAGCTTTGTGCTAATGCTTACTTCTCAACATAAACTACAAGGTGATCGATCTGTCATCGAACAGTCTCGAAAGTCTTCCTGAGGATATGCGTAACGGATGGGGCACTCTACGCGAGTTAGAGCTCCGTGAGAATCAGCTCACGGCCATACCTACTGCTACGTCAAAAGATCCAACTGCTGGCTGGCCACTTCTGGTAATTGTATTCGATGGCCGCAATGTATCATGCACCCCTCTAACAACCTTGAAAACCAGGCACGCCTTGATCTATCACACAATAAGCTGAAGGCGCTGCCATCAGACATTGATCGATTCTACTCGCTTAGAGAGCTTTACGTGGCGAGTAATCAACTTCATTCCCTTCCAGGTGAACTCAATACTTTGACCTCCTTGTCCATTCTCGACGTCAAGGAGAACAACATAACGCAGTTCCGGGAAGAGCACTTTACCAATCTGTCCTTGCAAATTCTCGACCTTTCCTCAAATAACCTGCGAACGATCCCTCCAGCGCTCGGACGTATGACAACGCTCAAGGTCTACCATAGCATGTTAATTGGCAATCCTTGTTACTTACAACAATCACCCCCGCAGACTCTGTCTATCGCCTCCAATCCGCTTGTTGGGTTCAAGAGGGGAGTGATCGAGCGCGGGACGTGCGAAATTATGAACTATCTTCGCTCACGATTGCCCGAAGAAGAGTCTGGTATAATACCTACAAACCTCATCAAACTATTGTCTCCACGCTTAACAACGTTCACAGTTCACTCATCTGACTCATCAAGCTTCGGATTGATTATCAAATCCGCGTACAACGAAAAGTACCGGTCGATGGATCTCAGTGCCAAGTTCTCAGCACCTTCTGTGCCTGACGCTGTGTGGGAGAAGGTGGAAACCGTCGATCTCAGCCTTGCCAAAAATGCTCTCACTGAGCTTCCTGCACAAATCGCCTCCTTCACGGCTTTGCGAAAGCTCAATCTCAACGAGAACAAGCTAACTGCTTTGCCTGAGGCATTGGCGAAGTGCGTACTTCTCGAGGAGCTGCACCTCAACAAGAATGCTCTCGTTGAAATCCCAGCCGTGGTGTTCCAGCTTACCAGGCTTTCTGAGTTAGATATAGGGTATGTGCTTCAGTGTTTCAAGTTTATGATTGACGCCATGTGACTTGTTCTCTAGTGTCAACCGCATCACCGCCTTACCTCCATCAATCTCCCAGCTGGTATCCCTTACTATTATCCGTGCCAAACACAATTCCATCACGTCCATTCCTCCAGGTACGTTCATACATATAAAATGTATCTGACCTCAGCTGGTTCTCACATCAACGGCAGAATTGTACACTTTACCTGCATTAGAGGTTCTGGATCTATTCTTCAACAAAATCGAGACGCTCGATGTGGAGCTCACTAAACTGACTTCACTACGAGCACTGGACCTGGGATCGAATGACATTGTCATGGTTCCGCCACAGCTTGGCCGAATGACTTGGCTGAGGTATGTTTGCCCTCCTGCACGCAATTCTTACAGCCCATGTAAACTTAGTTCCATCGTCCATCAATGGACAAATGCAGGAGTCTTAACTTGGAGGGCAATCGCATACGTACGATCCGACCAACCATCTTGCAGCAGGGCACCTGTGCTCTCCTTGATTACCTCCGATCACGAATTCCCACTGACTGACGATAGTTACCAAACGCGGCATGTTTTTCTCGATTATTTTCCTGAACAGTTTCTTCTTCCCAGGTTTTTTCTCCCGCCTTTCTCTAATCTCGTCTCATCATCCTCATCTTTGTCATTTCCACCTGAGCCAAAAATTTGAAGGATGGACGCCAAGGCCAAGTCAGTGCAGGACAAAAAGCGAAAGGCGTTGAAGAGACAGCGCAAACGGGACGAACAAACGGGCAAGAACAAACGTCCTCGTCTCGGAGATGACGCTCAGTCGGGCAAGGCCAAGCCCAAGAGTCCAGATTTCCTCGTCAAGGCTTTCCGTCTCGGAGCCAAGCAGTGGCCCGCCACAGTACGTGAGCTCCAAAACGCAAAATTGCATTTTTCCGTTGATTAAACCAATTTCCACACAGGGCGAGAAGATTCAGGTGAAGCTCTTCTCGAACNCGCCGGTTGTGGAGATCCGAGTACAACGCAAGGCACAGGCCGAGCGTGAGCGAGCCGTGGCGCAGCTGGCCTCCATTGACTCCTTTGCCTTCACTGTCGAAGGCCAGGCTCTGCTGATCCGCTTCTCTGTGCCGCGCGACATGCTCGCTTTCGAGCGTGCCGGCGGTGCGGCGTCCGAGTGGCAGGAAGTGCCTCTCGGAGAGGAGATCCTGGGGAAGGAGAAGGGCAAGAAGGAAAAGAAGGGGAAGAAAGGCGAAGATAAGGAAGCTGACAGCCAGGATGACGAACAAATGGTCAGCGTCGAGCTACGCATTGAAGGTGACGATGCTAAGCGCACTAAGGTGAAAGAGGCTTTCCTTGTCGCTCTATCTAAGGCCAAGGAAGCTGAAGTGAAGGGTAACACTCTCCTCTCTGATGAGTCATGTGTATGATTCTGTTGAAGCTGATTCTTTGTTCACTACATAACGGAATGCAGAGGTAGATCTTGACGAGGGCTCTGATAACGATGAAGATGAGGAAGAGGATGATGAAGGCGACTCGGACAACGATATTGATGACTTGGAAGAGGCGTATCTGGAGGCCCTCAAGAACAAGGCTCTCAAGCGGGACGTCAGCGCCGACTCAGAGAATGGCAAGGGCGATAGTGGACGTGGCCGCGGCCGCGGTCGTGGACGTGGCGGTTTCCAACCTGGCCGTGGCCGAGGTGGAGGCAGTCGTGGTCGCGGTGGAGATCGAGGAAGAGGAGGTTTTCGCGGTGGTAGAGGAGGAGATAGAGGCGGCCGCGGAGGACGAGGAGGCTCTCGCGGAGGTCGAGGAGGCCGCGGAGGTCGAGGTGGTCGAGGAAGAAGCCAGGAGTGAACTCAGATGCATTTTAGTGTGTAATACCTTAAGCTACGCGTTGGCGCCTTTGCATGCGCTTGTCAACACTCGCTGAAGATATGTTTCTTTGTTGTGCACGAAATATCTTCGTACTACACTTACTTCTTGCTGTTGAAGAAGTGATGGAGCGAGTGAGCGCCAGCCGTGCCGAGCAATGGGGTGAGCTCGGCTAACGTCATGTGAGCAAGATCGTAAAGGTTATCAACATTTCGCTTTATGTCATCGATGTTCTTTTCCGTCACACCAGGAAGTCGTCGCAACACGTCCTAGTTGCGCGAGAAAAAGAATTAGAAGGCAGCCTCAGATGTATAAAGAAAGCAAGTTTGCCAACCAAAGGAGCCAGCGCAGCAGAGTCGTCGATGCCTTCTGCAGTCGATGCATTGACCGTGGCCGGATCGGGTTGTATTGGGTTGTCTCGCTTCACGGGCCACAGTAAGCTCGATTCAAATGTGCAGTGGACCAGACGAAAGTACCTTTAGAAGCTCAAACATCTCGGCTGTGACGTGCGGTGAGCGGCACCAAATGAGTCGAAGACGTGGGAAAGCCAACGTGAGCAATACCAGCTTGGAAATTAGGCTGTTCGGTCGTATTTCCTCTCCAAGCTCCGACACGGGCTGACAAGATGGTCAGTAAGCAGATGCACTTCGGCAAGCGCTTTATGTAGTGTACCATGAGGCAGAAAGGCTTCTCGGGATCAAACTCGATGAGCAACCCATATATCTTGAATCGTCGCGTCATAGCCTCAGTTTGGTTGTACCTGATCACGATCAATTCATTGCACATGCATTAGGAAGCTGAAGATGAGGTGCTTGCTTGACCACGTACAAGCGGCCAGACTGGAACGAGCCTATGAGATCAGGAATACTCTTCCTTTCTATACAGATATCAGGTGTCAAAATATAATCGCCCACCTCGAGATGGCATGGCACCACCTGTCAAAGAGTCTAAGTGAAAATGCAGTGACACCATCAACGATCGCGCACCTCGAATCCTCGGCGGTGAAGGAACGAAGGTAAGGAGCTCCTGAATTCTCGATAATCAACGAGCACCTTGCCCTTTTCTTTGGGCAGCATCTTGCGTCCCTTACGCGAGTTATAGTTGTCCTCTTCAAGCCCAAGATCCTCTTCTTTCCACTCCACTTTACCGTCTTGCCCCGTGATGATAGTCATCGTTGATTTTTGATGAATGAGCTTTTCGAAGGCTTCCTTTTCTTTACGCAAGGAAGACAGATAGCGCTGCTCCTCGACCGAGTTCTCATATGTGAGGAAATAGACTCGCAAAGGAACGCCTGGGTTACTCGCTTTGTAGACCTGTTCACATGTCATGAGAATGAATCGCCCAAATTACGAAGGCCAGACGAACCTCTAGTTCTCGAATGAATTTGATATCCGCATCGTAAGCTATCACATAAGTAGGACGGAGATCTTGTAGAAGATGAAGGATCCTTGATGAAGAAGATAGTGTAAGTGTTAGTGATTACCAAACAAGTAATAAATCAAGATCAACCTTGTAGATGCGCCCTCCAGTGGGTGGATGATCACTTGCGGTGCCGGGAGAATCTCCACTTCATTTGTGTTGAAGACAAAATCATCCGACCAGAGGGAGTACCTGATGAAGAGTAAGATGCAAGCGAATACTGGAAAAAACATCGATAATTGGCGTACTGTGGAAACTGCGGAGACTGCAGGGAATCCAGGTCAGCATCCATAATGGATTGACTGCCTTCGTCATCCTGGGACTGTTCGGTCAAGCTGTGCATAAACCATCAAACTGAGTTAGCCTAGAAGCAATTGCTTTCGTTGCTTTCTCTAAGCTCAGTTAGCTCACCTCCGGTTGGCTGTTGTAAGCTCAGCAGCGGATGCGTGTGCAAGATCGCGCATCACTCGCTGAGTACTGACACTAGGTCTTTCTTGCTCAGTATTTTTGCTCTTTTTTCTAGTTCCTATCGAGAAGAATACTTAAGTATTGCTCACAAAGGAGATCAGAGGGAGGGCATACTGCTGCGCTTGTTGTTGTGCAATTGAAACTTGAAGCTTTCAGCAGCTGTTGGTCGTCGGTAGAAAGTCCTGTTGATTGAGTCGGCCTCAAAAAGTCGTTCAAGCCTGGAAAACCGATTATAATTAGTTAAACCTCTGTGTATAGTCAGCATTCTTGCACAAGACATACATGCGCTTGCCTCCCACGGCCAAGTATTCTTGTAGCTGCATGCATGTACGCTCATCTCTGACCATAACCAAGGTTTGCCCTGATCCGTCCACTGATACATAGCTGTAAGTGGATGAATACTGAGTATAGCCTAGTTGTTAATGGTAGGTACTCTCTTCAATCTCCTTCAGTACTTCAGTGAGAAGATGCCACTTCGGATTTTCTTCGAGGATGGGCACTTGCACGGTTTCTTCCACCATTTCCCACCGTTGAGGCCCGGCTTTCGCTTGTGAGTGTGTCTCCTGTTCACCCTCTTCCTCCTTACTTTCATCTTCGACGGAATCGGATGGCTGGTACCCAGAGCCGGGCTGACGTTAAGTCTTTTCGATTTCCTCAGCTACATCAATAGACAAGACATACCTTCTCTTTTTCTGGCGGTGCTTCAGCCTTGCGCTTTCTGGTTACCTTCTTAGTGATATACACACGGCTCTTTGCAAGCTAAAGAGAATCATGAGCGAGGTGGCACGATTTGAATCGGGTAAATTGACTTACACTGAAGATGCGATTAGCGGCAGGAAGAAAGAGCCAAATGGAGTATTGGCCAAACTCGTGGGTGCGCAGGGTTTCCAAGTATCGATTGTACGTGACGCAGTCGTACGATACCAAGTATCTGCATGTCGAAGCATCAGTGCTCCGATCATTGAGCCAGAGGCATGAGGGCATGGATTGTACGTAAGGAGATTCCTAAGTGTACGAAGATCGGAGATGAGCTGCTTGGTTTTCGGGCCCACTTGGTGCCAGATCGACTCTAGCTGCTTCTTGATTATTGTGTCAAAGGACTTGAACAGCCCATTCTCTACAGTCAACTCCTCGACGTCCAGCTAGTAGATATCGAAGTATAAGTGAGGTTATCTAGTACCAAAAGGAAAACGGTTTACCTGATTGGTCTTCTTTAACTCTTGAAGGCAAGCATCCATCACCTGCACAATGGCTTCTTGCAGTTGCTCCATGGCCTTTGACATCGGCTGGTGAAGTTCCACAACTTCCGGTTGATGAGCATCCAGCGTCTCCGTTACACTCATGTGAAACCTCAACCCAATTGAATTAATAGATTGATTCTGCACCACGCATGCGTGAGAAGCAACTGCCTACCGTGGCCATAGGAACAGGCGTGTCAGAAACAGATGACGCATAACTCGTTCCACATGTGAGAACTCAGTCACGAGGGCCTCAGGATGGTCAGTGAATGCCTTGATGAACCCAGTCTTTGAACAGAGTGAGAGCATGCACTAGCAACAACGTTGGGCAGTTCGCACAAACCTTATTGGACTCACGAAACAGTCGCAGAATGAATGCCTCAGTGGACGACTCTGTCACTCTTGAGAATCAAAGGCATCAGTCACGCCACCACCTTCTGTCGCGCGAGCAACGGACCTATGCGCCTGGCACACGAGGAAGCCGCTGATGAGGTGCGCCGGCACGCGCTTGGACAGCAGGTCCACCACGAGCGTGCGCGAAGACATGAACAACACTCCTCCCCTCACGTACTGGCTCGCCCTGTCGTCACCACATAACAAAAATGTTTTTTAAATTTTCAAAACATTTCATATTATATAAATAACTATTTGAATAATTTTTATACTACCCCTCAAATAAAATAAAATAAAATAAAATAAAATAAATTCAAAAATAATTGTCCTTTGCTTGCTGTATTTTAAATAAAACTTAAAATACCGATCGGTAGCAGATTCATCTGCACCAACGACGCGTGGTGGGTGCTTGAGGGATGGATCGAGCAGACGAAGGTCATCGAGGAGGCGCGTATGGTCTTCACTGCCGGGCCGCACATTGAGCACAAACACCAGACGATTGGGCTCACAGTAGAGCCGCACGAAGCTGGCCATCACGCGTTCGAGCCCAAGGCCCTTGCCCATGGCAAGCAGGCCATCTTCCTCAAGCAAATCTGCAAAAATTTGCTTATGAAATTGAAGAGATGCCATCTCCCATGTGTGGGCACAGAAAGAAATATCTTAGCTTCCAAATAACAAAAATTCCACGAAAACATTCTTGAAATTTTTTATAGCCTAACTGGGCAGAGCGCACTGCGAATGACCGCTTACTGCGCTACGGTCTTCAGGGCGTCTTCGGTGGGCACCACCTTGGCAAAGGCAAAGTTGAGAGCAGCCAGGTAGGCAGTATGCACGTCGCTGAAGCAGAATCCAGCAGATAGGATAAGAAGCCTATATGATGGCAAGGAGAAAGCAAAGTGCGCACCTGGCCTTGACCACGGAGTCCTGGAACTGAGCGTCGCGAGTGGCGCATGCATCTCCAGCGACAACGCACTTGTATCCCAAATCGCTAGCAGCTCTGAGAGGATGCGACAAGAGTGAGGATAAGATAGCCTGTCACAAACCATCAGGTGTATGTACCTCACTCCCGAGTCGATACACATGTGGGTCATGGCGCCGCAGACCACCAAGTTGTCTATCTACGAAGACATATTAAAACACTTCACAACATTCTTATAACTAGCCGCAAGACTTACCCCAGCGGCCTTGAGCTGCTCGTGAAGGTTGGTGCCTACGAAGCTATTGACAGCCGTTTTGGTGATAACCGGCTCTCCTTCTTGCGGCTTTACCTACAGTGACAAATAAGCAAGGGCATAGATATTTGTCAGTGACCAGGAGCGAACGCTGTGAAGTGCAACGTACGGTGTCGTGGATGTCAGCGCCAGGAGTGCCGGGCAGGAAGAAGCCTAGGGCGGGGCTGTCAGCCTCGTGGCGGATGTGGAAGCGGGGAAGACCCTTCTCGCGGAAGGTCTGAAGCAGACGCGCTGCGTTCTGGGCCGCAGTGTCAGCGTTGTGCAGCTCCATCTTGCCGCCAGGGAAGTAGTCATTCTGGAGGTCTATCAAGAGCAGACCCGTCTTGCCACCACTTGC
Source organism: Acanthamoeba royreba (assembly GCA_000826365.1). NCBI lineage: Eukaryota > Discosea > Longamoebia > Acanthamoebidae > Acanthamoeba > Acanthamoeba royreba. Next base: position 34,965 of record CDEZ01023949.1, read on the forward strand.
TGCCGCAGCGTCGCCCATCTTTATGTTGCTTGTTCGGCCTGTATGTTGCTGTGGTTGTGACCGCTAGTGCCGTTTCACGCCATATCACCACCGCATTCGAATCTTCGAATGAACCTCCGAAAAATGGTGCGTCGGCCTTCTGGTGATTGGTCTGAAAAAACGCTGAAACGAAAAGCTGACAAAGTTTCTGAAATTTTTAGAAGCTGACCACAGAGCATACGTCAAATTCCTCGACGGCAGAGGTAGACCTTTACCGGGGCAACACGCGGCCATAGAAGATGAGCGCTCCGTTGGTTTTTGCCTGCATACCCCATTGCAACTCCTGTATTCAAAGAAAAGCGTTATACAAAGATATCAAGTAACTGAGAGATGACGGCAGTTTACCTTTAGATCATAGCCAAATCTCTCCCGAAGCGTGACGATTCGTGTGGAGTTGTTTTCGAACGAAGGAACTGAGCTTTCAACTAGCTTGTCGCCTCCAATGTACATCATCACGTGTGTAACGTGAATAGTGGGGCGGCCCGATGGAGCAAAGAAGAAAAGATCGCCTGGCAGAAGAGCGAGCGGGCTGCTCACATTCTGGCTCGTGCGGAACATCGGATCAGCATCTCGAGGAAGCAGAATCCCATAAGATTTGTAGACTGTTCCAACGAGGCCTGAGTATTCATGTTTAGTAAACAATCAAGCACATTTTTGAAAGTGTACTTACCTGAGCAATCAACTCCGGTTAAGATCACCTTCTCTTTCCAAAAATGATTGACGAACGCAGAACGACCGCCCCAGAAGTAATACCTGAGGCAATCGGTACATAGGTCAGATAACTAGTATAGGTTGCACGAAGGAATCGTACCATCCAAGAAGCTGTTTGCTTCTTTCAACAAGCGCATGGCGCAGTTCTGAGCCCACGGGCTGATCAACAATACGTTGAACATCTCTTTCCCTAACCCAGCCGTAACTCTTTGCCTAATTTATAAAGAAAGTAAGTGTACTGTTCGGGCTGCGCATTGGAGAGTCATACAGTGAATGGTAACTTGATCTTCCACCATCCATCGGAGAGTGAGACGCCCTCCAGAAACGTAGCAACTAGCACGGTAAGTTTGATATCACTTGACACACACCCAGTCATGTGACATTCCCTTGCGTATACGTCGACGACCTGTCCTATCAATGAGTGGCCGCTTTGCACGATGCTGAAATGGATTCGTACATTATTTAAAACTACAAGGTTGTATTGCGGAAAAGCCGCCACAGGCACAAGATGGCTCTTGTTCATGTAGGCACGGTAGGGCACCCACTCCCCATTTACGAAATTGAGCTGCTGGGGAGCCTCCACCATCACCCATCCGTTGCTTTCCGTGCCTTCCTGCGAAGATTATCGAACCAGGTTAGCTGAGCGGACCTCTCGGCCTATCCCGCCCATACAGAAAATGGCCATAAACAAAAAATTAAATTAAATTAAATTAAATTAAAAAACGAAAACGAAAACGACATACCAGCGCGTAGATAGCTTCGTAGAAGAGGGCCTGCGACAGCTGGTCGTTGTCTATTTCGTAGGAGACATGTGCCATCTCCATCGGTACGGAACGCATGTTCGAGACCGTAACGCCTACTACCATGTTCTGTCTTCCACCGGCAACCTACTCACGGACCAAACCAGAACACCACAGCGTCAGGTCTTCACGCTGGTCTCTTCTCGTTGACTTGCTTCCAAAAGGGCGGCGTAAGAGAGCGAACCGGCAAGAGTAAGGACGACGGCAATCGCTTCTCCAGCTGTTCCACGTCTAGCGGCAAAACTATGGCGTTCACGTGCAAGACGTACAAGAGAACCGTGCCAAGAACCATATGGCGTGCCGCCATCTTCAAGCAAGTAAGTACAAGTGTTACGGCAGCCCCCCCGGCTGACCGTGACAAATTAATTTCTGAAATTCCTTACATGCTTGCATTCTTTTGCCTGTGCATGCCGGCTGGTGGTTGGGCGAGCGATCATTTCAAGAAGTGATACCAACCAATCAAAAATCAAAGATCGTAGAAATGAGGAACAGAAGCGACAACTCGGAAAGAAGGAATTTTGGCGCTACGCACACACCGGAAATCTAGTCCTGCTCGCCTGTTCTCTTCCCCACAGTGTGAAGTGACCTTCTCTACTGGCACCCAGTTGCCTGCTGTGGTTGGGGGGCAAGAGAAGCTTGAACAAGAAGCAGAAGCCCGATCCTTCCAAAGGGGGAAGAGATCCATTTCATTCGTTTTATTTTTTCTCTCAATTTCCATTGCCCTTCCCCGGCGGCGAATCGCACAGCGTGGAGTGGCATCGGGCGGCGCGTAGGGTCTACATTCTCAATAGAAATCGAGGCGGGGGGAGTATAGCTCAGCTGAACGAGGCTCCTCTTCATTCAAGTCCTCATTTCGAACATCGCCATCTTCATCTGCATCGATTCC
>CDEZ01023950.1:3693-20959 GCA_000826365.1 Acanthamoeba royreba
GATGATGATGATGATGATGATGATGATGATGATGATGATGGTAATGATGATGGATTGTCTCAAGACTAACGGTGGTATCTACAATGAAGAGGGTTGATGTTTTACGCTCACGGCTTTGGAGGACACGGACAACGGCAGTGGGAACTTGCGCAGTACGCTGCGAGCCATGGATATCCTTTTTTCACGGTTGATCATCAAGGCACGTTCGCGCATCCTCTTTTGTGTGATATCCTTTGCTAATGGGACTCATATACGAGCAGGGTTCGGACGTAGCGAAGGGGACCGTGGTCACGTGGAGCACTTCAAAGACTACGTTGATGACTTTGAACAGTTTGTCGATAAAGTCCTTCGGGAACATCCGCAGTACGGCGATCTGCCTCTCTTCATACTCGGGTACGTGTCCTCTTTAGTTTCTCCTGGCCAGTACGCTCGCTGTTTAACCATCACATATCATATGATAGGAGCTCTATGGGAGGCAATATCGCCATGCAGGTGGCTGACAGACGGCCTGATATGTGGAATGGCGTAGTCCTTCTTGCTCCTGCCATTGTTCCTCACAAGGCCACTGCTGCGCCGTGGATGGTGTCTGCAGCGCAGTACAAGTTTTTCTGCCCTTTCTTTACAATCAATGCTCACCGCATTTCTTGCTCAGGGTGCTGTCCAAGTACCTTCCCAAGCTCGTGCCTATCCAGGCGGACCCTTGGCGTGGCAATCGTGACCGAGACATGGGTAACAAACCGTGACCAAAGTGGAGATACGAACTGCTTACTCGATTCTCGTGCACCAGTGAATTGCTACGTATCCGACCCATTAGTCTACAGTTATCCACAAGGCATGAAAGCACGGTGGGGCTGGGAGATGTTGAAGGCCATGCAGACAGTCAGCTCGGTATCATATCAACTTCTGCTTTGATTTTGATGTTTGGACTTATATTCGCGTCATCTGCAGAAACTTGATCAGGTCGAATGGCCGTTCATAGTCTTCCAAGGAACACAAGACGTAGTAACCAACGCAGAAGGATGCGAGATGCTCTACCGGAAGGCGCGTAGCCAGGACAAAACCTATCGGGTTCGTACCAGTTTGAAGACACCTCGTTCGTTCTGTTGTCATGACCTCGATCAATCAGGAACTGGAGGGCTGGACCCACGCCCTTGTGGACGAGCCACCCCGACGTGAACTGTACCGCGAGATTGTTGAGTGGGTATCTCAGCGAACAGCCAAATGCAAGAGTTGAGCATTCTTGCCCTTAAACAAGTTGCCATCATGGCCATTACCATCGCTGCATTATACACACTCATCATCGTATAACCCGTCAGGACAACAAACACGAACATCAGTAGCAGACCTCCAAGCCATCGGACGGTACTACTGCCATCGTCCTTGATTCTAATCAATAACAAGCTTCCACCAAATTGGTGGAATTTAAGGTACCCAACCTCGATTTCCTTCATCTCAAGATCTTTTCGTAAAACGCAACAGATGGCGAGCACAGCACCACCAGAAGGAGGCGGCCACGAACCACACAACCCACCACGCGGTCCTCCCACAGGACAGTCTGCACCTCCCCCAGGGGAGTTTGCCTCTTCGACATCTTCTTCATCTTCCCTTCATCATCATCAGAACAGTAGATTGGCAGCACCCGGGGGAGCAGCTGGGTCACTCCTGGCGTCGCGATTTTCTCTTGGTTGGTCGTTGGCTGCCGCCTTTGCCGCTGGCGCTGTAACCTTCTACGCGGTTGTTCATCCAAATCTTTAATTCTTTTTAAAGATTAAAAATCCGTTAATATTATTAAAATTCTGAATTTAATTTTAGATTTGAAAAAAATGATTTTTGCATTTATGTTTGGAAATTTCACAATTTTAGTTTAATTTAAACAATTTCTAGGTGAGGTACTTTGTGCTTCCACCGAGTGCTACGTCGACGACGAGTTCAGCACCCCAGATCCCGTCCTCGGTACGCTTCACCATCAGCTTCACAAACTGTGTGAGGGAAGTGGGTGTACACCGTGAAACCACTGATGAGAGAGAATGGGACTGAAAGTGGACGAGCTTAGGAGAGGGAAAGATGTGACTGATGGATATCTTCATCCCACAACACACACCGCCAAACAGACTACAACAGAGCGATCGACAGCAGCGAGTGCGCCAATCGACGAGGGGAAGCAACAACAACTGCGCCAGCGTATACGAAGGGCTCTGGACCGCACGACTTTTGCATCACGCGAGAGAATCAAGGTTCATTCTCCTTCTGATCTTCCCTCATCATTCAATGTACTCACGAACAACATGGGATCCCCCAGCAATGGCTGGATAGTGTGAAGCGACGACAGTCCACTTCGGCAGAAACACCAAGTGTGGTTCGACCCCAACACCCGCCCTACCACGAGCAGGGAGCATTCGAGGGCACTCGCCTGAAAAGACGCCTACTCCCACCTACATCCGCTGCCAGCTGACGCGCTGTAGCTATGATCGGCAATGTGTTGTAGCTTCCGGTTCTGTCGAATTGATCCCGCGCGTTGATCAACCCCTTTCACACCTTCATCCCAGCGAGCATGAGGTAGCAAGACGCTCCTCGATCCCGGCTCGCCCCCACCTTCAAACGACCTCCAACACAGAGCCACACCAAGAGTCCAGCGAAAAGGCGAGCGAGTTTTCTGAGGAACGATTTCGGCCAATCGGCGTATCGAGCTTATTTTCCCTTTATGGATATTTGCCGACAAAAATAAGTTTTCCCCGTTTTTGCATTGTTCCATCCGCGGTAACGCCGATATGGCTCTCCGGGCCCATCGCTATACGCCGATAAACCACGCGTACATTCGGAATAACATGTTCCCCCATTAGTCTCATTACGCACGTGAAGCAAATCTTCTCTTGCCATTTCATAATCTCTGGCCATCCACCACTCACACGAAGGTGAAGGAAGGAAGGAGGAGACCATACAACCAACTCTCTTTTCTCTCTTACCCTGTCACTGCTTCACCTGCACCTCTTCCACCCTTCTTCCACATCCCTCTGTCCCAGTTTTAGGCCGAGTGAGACGAAATTCCCGCAACTGCGCCTGAGAGCTCATCTTTTTTTCATCTTTTCCCAATTTTCATCTCCAAGATGAGCAGCAGCAGTAGCAGCATGATGGCAGACGCCAACGAACGACCACCACCCCCACCTCATCCCATCTCCTCCTCTACCTCTACCTCCCTCTCCACGACTGCCACCCACACTGCCACGACCCCGACTAGGGGCCCTACTCCCACCTCGGCCGTGGTCCGCCGCGCCGCCATGAAGACCAAGATCCCTGGGAACCCATACCACCACCACCACCACAAGGGCCATCTTGATCAAGTCGTACCCTCTTCTTCCTCTTCTTCCTCTTCTTCCTCTTCTCCATCTTCAACGATATCATCTCCTGGTAATCCACGAGCCATTTGTCTGCGGAATCTCAAGTGGACATGGCAAGCCAAGTTTGGGCACCATGGTCATTCTTCTTCTTCTTCTCCATCTTCTTCATCCACTACTACTTCTTCGTCATCTTCAGCAAATGCGCTGCTGTCGCGCATTTATAAAGACATTTTGGACATCCCGCACTTCCCCACGGTGCGCATCAAATGCATGTTCGAGACGCGAGAGGAAAAGCGCGAGCGGCGGCGCATCGAGCGCGCCAAGCGGCACCTCCAGGGCGGCAGCTGCCCCGCTCACCCGCCCGCAGATCCCGACCACCTCCTGGACGATGACCCCGCCTCCAGCAGCGAAGACGAAGATGATCTGGACCTCGACATCAAGGTAACCCCCTTCTCCCTACAAAAATATTTAAAAAATAAATAATCATAATAAAGTAATAATAATATAAAGTGAAATATTTGCTTTCATTTTTGTGTCGTTTTTAAATTTTTCATAAGAATTGACTAAAAAGGAAAATTCATTWAAWATGTAAWATAAAATWAAAAGTAGGAATAAGWACTCACTTGTGTGGTGGATGTGGTGGTACAGGCGCTCAAGGTGATCATCACGCCACTGGGCGGGCCGTGGAAGCACGCCTCGGTGCCCTTCCGCTTCGATATTCCCAAGACTTATCCTAACGATCCGCCCAAGCTCACTGTACGTTCAGCTGCTTGACCTGAAGACGTATTGCATTCAGCGCTGACGTTCTGCGTTTCATCTCTCTACAGTGCTTGAAGCGGGTCTATCATCCGAGCATCGACATCAATGGCCGCGTTTGCCTGGTATCTACTCCCTTCATCACGTTATGAGAGAGTCAATCGTCCTCCATCTTGAACAAGTTGGACTGATTGTTATGCTGCTTGTGCGATGTGCAGGGCCTAATCAACGAGTGGATGCCCATACTCAATTTTGAGGCCATCATCATCGAGCTAGAGCAGCTCTTGGCGCACCCTTCTTCCACCAAGCCGCTTGTCAAGGATGTCGGTGAGTATTCCTTCCTTGAGAATTCTCCTCTTAGTAACATATGAGGTCTGATAACTCACAATATTCACTTGGATTCTATAGGCAAAGAGATGGCAGAGGACCCCGAGCTATACCGTGAGAACGTTGCGCGGTCGAAGCGCGGCGGCGTCATACGGGGAATGTATTACGACCGTCTTGTAGGCGTTCCACCAGAGGGCGTGGAGTACAACAGCCTCAAGAACATATGCTTTGCCCAGATCTTCGATTGGATCAAGCAGTCCAAGAAGGCCAAGCTCCATCGCCAATTGCAGAGGTGGCACAAGGAAGCGCGCAAAGAAGGCTGGGAGGAGGGAGTGCAGTCCGACGACGAATTGAGCGAATCGGAACCGGATACGATCGCTACAGCGGGCAAGCACCGGAGAATGAGGGAGCAACACGATAAGGGAAAGGACGAGGAGACTTACAAGCGCTTCGATGAGGAGCAGGTGGACAGATTACCATGGGAGCTGCGGGAGATCATCGAGGACTACAGTCGTGCCGTCCAGCGCAACCAAACCCGTAAGCTCGAACGCAAGGAAAAGAAGATCAAAGAACAGAACATCAGGCTCGGCGGCAATGTCTACATTCGCAACCTGGCCGGCAAGATGACCATGCTCGAAGGCGTGGAACCCAACATGACCATCTGGCAGATGAAGGAGCTCCTCGATGCCAAGACTGGAATGGTGCCCTACACAGTGCAGCTGTTCTACCATCAAACGCTCGACGACTCACGTACGGTGGCCGAGTACAACATTCGTGACGGATCGGTCGTCTACATCGTGCTCGCGTGGGGCGGCGGCTAAACCAACTTGCATGTAATTGTACCTTCTTGGAGTGCCTCTTCTCCTTCGATGTGAGGAAGAGGTCCTTAGGCTGTAATACAAGGGCCAAGCCAAACGGCATTACATATTCACAAAACGACTTGACATCAGTGGCGCGGGAAGGATTCTTAGGTCTCCGATGAAGTGGGCGAAGAAGGTGAGGATTCTCCACGGCGGCGCTTGCCGGGTTCCAAGGCGCTCTTGGTTCTGCGCAGCGAAGTCCTCCTCTTCTTCCTGGGCGATACCTCATCTTGGCTTCCCAGGCTGGCGGCATCCACCAGCAGTGGAGACGTCGGTGCATGGAAGAGGCGCATCATCCTGGACGTCCAATGCCCGAAGATGCTGTTGTCATGATGCTCTTCCTCTTCCTCTTCCTCACCTTGTTGATCTGATGATTGCCTTCCCTGCTCCTCTGAGTTCTTTTCCTGGATGCCAGTATCCTTCTGCTCCTTGGCCGACACGTCAGCCCCGAGTTGTCCTCCACATTCATCAACAATGATCGAGATGGGCACGACAGAGCGTGCTGCCTTTCCTCCTTCTGTAGGTTCGAGTTGTACTTCGTCCTTTGCTTCCTCTCCTAGCTCGTTGCTCGCGACAGATGTTTGAGACCGATCTTGTACGATAGCCATTTGGTAAGCTTCCAGGGCCGCCGCGTTGCTAGCTTGCTGGATGTCCTGCAAAAGGGAAACGGAAGCAGACACGCATCCCGGCATTGTTGCAGCACTCTTCACCTCTGCCAGAGTAGCCGTGGTGATGGTATCATAGTCCTCCTCACCATGAAACGAAAGGTCGAAATCGTCGTATTCTTGGGACATCGATCCGTAGGGCATGATGGGGTCCTCTTCCTCGACATCCTCCGGCTCCTCCTTAACAATGCTGCCTTCTCGTGACATACCGAAGGCGGGCTTAGATGGTACCTTTTTCTCACCTTCCTCTTCATCCTTGATGTGATAGAGGGGGCCTAATGTGACTTCGATGAGTACACTGGCAGGATTAGGAGGATGAAAGGATGACTCACTGTAGTCGACCCGCAAGCGGATGAGCGATTCCATGAACGGGTTAAGGAGAAGTCCATCCCACTCTGACTGCGAAGAGAGGATACAAAGGTCTCCACTCTCATCGAGGTATCGTAAAACTGCTTTGACATTCTCCATGTTGAAAGCGTGCGTGTACTGAGTACGGAGGAACTGCTCGAAATCCGCCTGCATTGGTGCCCAACAAAGTGAATCAGCTCATATGAGATCGTTTGGATACGGGGGAACTTACCCAGCGCCGAGGCAGATGAATAGTGAATCGTCTTACGTCGTCCTGTGCCAGCAGCAGTTTGAATGTGCGCTGGCCTGCACTCTGAGTTAGAAATAACCAAGAGACTAAACATGGTTAGCTAGCAGTGTACCTTGCACATCTCCAACTACCGGCATAACGTCGGCATCAGGCGCAGAGCTGACCCTTGGATAGGAAAGGTTCGCGGCCCCCGTAACGGGAGTGCTTTTTGCAAGAGGGCCGCTTGTGCTTCTCTTTGGTGATCCCGACATACGCCTTCGCTTATTTACATTTTGGATGCCATCTGATGCGTGCAAAGATCGAGATCGGCGCCTGCCGGTGACAGCATCGGCCGCGAGTCTTGTGATGTGCTGTTCTTCCAAAGGTACCTAAGTGGTAAATGAGATTATGAATGCAAAACTTAGCCGAAGATCCAACGAACCTGAGATGGCGCGGGTGGCTCGGATTCTTGGCTGTATGAATCAGACGGGGGTGGATACTCCTTTTCATCCATACACACTACAAACAAGAGACGCGTTGGCTGTAAAACATATGAAAAACGGATGAGCGTGATGAAGTTGATTACCTCTGTTCTCTATGCTGTCGAAAAACCAATTGATATTCACAATCTTCTGGTTACCGTGCGCAGTTGCAGATTGAGACTGTCGAGTACCAGATTCCTGTCTCGCGGTACAGTGAGGGTCATGTAACACAAAAGATAAAGACATGTCATACCCCCACGATAAGATGCGTGCACGTGCTGGTGAGGTCTGAGTAGTACCGCCCACCGTTCTCACGGCACCTGCGTAAAATCAGGTCTCGTTGTCCACGGTCAATGCCACTGACACAAATCTTGAGTCCTAGAAAGGGAGGCACAGGAAACCACTCGATGGGCAGCTTTTCTTGCTGTTCCCAACACTGCGTCACCCAATCAGGATGTACAAGGGGTGGATTGCCCTGATGGATGGCAGCCTGCCATAAGTACCGCGATTAGGCGTCTGAATCAGAAACAAGTGCACAGTACGCTAGCTACGTACCAGGTATTTTGGGCTCCCTGCCTGTCCCACTACAATATGTGTGACATCGGAGGTGAGGTCGCCACTGCAGTCAGCTCCCATGTATCGAGCCAGCTGTCCCAATGTCCTCTGATAGATGTGAATGGTTAGCGATCGGGGTTTTCAGGCGAAAAGAATCACGTGCTGGAAAGCATACCTTGGTGTCCTGTGCTCCTGTAAAGCACAAAATCACGCCGAGCATCGCGTTGGTGTAGCGAGGAATCTGCAGCAGCTCTTCGGTGCTTGGGAGACGGTTCTGCCCTTTGATCACCTCCTGCAGACAAGGAGCACCTACAACATACACATCATGCCAGGTCCCAAACCACGGCAATGAGGTAAAGTGGGACGTTGGGACATACCTATGATAGCCAGCTGCTCTCGGCGGTACCTCATCAACTCTGCCTGGAGGAACATATTTGTTTCATATTTTTAGATAAAAACGCTGAACATGAAATTGAACAGGAAAATTTACGAACAGAAGAAGTTGACAGCTATAAATTCACAAACATAAATCAAAAATATTTTTGAGGGGCGGAAGAAGGTACCTTAGCACGTGACTCTGTAAAGAGGGGGAGGACGTGGTAGCACGCGCGGTCACCCGAGGAGGCAACCACCCGCCCGCCATGCCGTGCCACCAGCATCGCCAGCTCCTGCCTCTTCTGTTCAGGGAAGTTCTTGGACAAGAAGAACCTTTGTCCAGCCAATAATGACCAGGAGGACGAAGGTGTGGGTGAAGAAGCTGAAGTCGAGGTTGAACTTGACATGGACGACGATCGTGGTGGTGAAGGTGACCTCGAAGTAGTCGGCCTCAAGACAGTTGAAGAGGCGACACGTCGACGTCGTGAAGGAGGGGAGAGAAGGGAGTCCTCCTCCATCTTCCTCTCTCTCAGAGCTGTACTGCCTCCTTGTCTGGGAAAAAGCAAGTTTCTGCCGAAGCCTAGCGCATATTTCAAATTCTTAAATGTAAAGATGTTTGGCATACCTTTCATAACTTAGGTATTTGTCTGATTAAGGATAAGACTTATTATGGGATAGCCTCTGCGTCTGTTTCCTAAGGAAGCTCTTTGCTGTCGTCGCGCAAGTGGTGTCCCCTGGTGATGAACTCGTCGAAAAAAAGCTTTAGCACAGTCGAAAACGGGACCATTAGGAGGACAACACTGGGCGTTCAGACAACCAACAACGACCCTCTTGTAAAACATAAAGAGGAGGACGGGGTAATACACCCATCACCTTCTATAAGAATCGACAACTTGCGACGTCGACATTCCTCTGTGCACCAACTCTTGGAGGTGAGACTTGAAATCAAAGGCGCAATATGGAGGCGTCAGATGATACTCTAAAATCTCCTCCTGAAGGGGAGGGCTCCCCTCGCGCACATAACGCCGAGCACGCGGCTGCGGTGGCTGCCGCCAAGGTGAAGCTAGGGATCGGTATACTGCCCATCTTATTTCCATCTTCGTCCCTAATCCTGCTTGTTGTAGAGATCAGCTTGTAGTTTTTACGTTGACGTTTCTGACTTTACCTTGGTGTGTTGCAGTGTTTGAGGAACAGGTGAGGAAGGAGGAAGAAGAGAAGCGGTTGCGCTTCGAGGAAGAGAAGCGACGGAAGACCTTGGAACGACGCAAGAAGCTCGAAGCCGTGCGTAAGGCCCAAAAAGATGCTGCAGCAGCCGGCACGGAAGACAAGGTCGGAACAAGCGAGAGCGAGCATGGACCAGAAAGTGAACTGCTGAGTGGTGTCGACGTGAAGGAAGTCCGTAAGACTCTGCTAGAGAAGACGAAGAAGGATGAGGCAGAGCGCGTACCGCTGCCAGCGAAGAACACTGGGCAACCGAAGCGTGTTGCCAAGCCCCTTCTCGTGGTTCCAATTGACACGGACAACAGGAGATCCCCAAAGAGCGGGAGCACTTCCGAGTCTACGAGCCCACGAAGCAGCGCCCTTCAAAAGAACGGAAACGTGAGCGTCGATGTTAGGGATCTTGAAGAGGGAGCATCATACCTCAAAGCCGGATATCTGGCATGTAGTTCGGACGACAGCATGCCCAGCTCGCCACTATCCTGGTCCGGAGAGCATACAACATCATCGCGAGAGTTAGATGATGCTGATACATGCAGCAGCACCGACTCCACCCCTCGATCACATGGACCTACGGGCGAAGGAGGCGTATCGCCCAAGCTGCGACGTAGATCGACCGCCGGACTGAGACGAGAACGGCGATGGCGTGCGAAGCAGAAGAAAGAACTTGCCCGACAGGAAGAGGAACGGCTCGAGCGTGCGAGGCTTGAGCGTCAGCGAGAAGTCGAGGATGTCAAGAGGCAAGAGACGGAAGAACAGGAACAAAAGCCGCACGAGGATAGCCAATGTCCTGATGGGTTGATGGAAGGCGAAGGCACCAGCCAAACGCAAGGCCAAGAGAATGAGAACGTCACATCTGTGGAGACCGTTTGCCAGGATCTGCAAGGAAGTCCAGTGCATCAGCAGAAGCAGAAGCCACCCAGCTTGACGCAAGAGGATATGGCGAATGTGCAGAGAGCAGGCAGCACGGGAAAGACGCCTCGATCGGCTACGGCCAAGCGGAGGGAACGGAGGAAGCGGGCACGGCTTACTGTACTTCAGCGATCCTCATCGTCATCCAACTTGAAGAGGCCAGAGGGAGCCGTGCGTCCTGTGGCTTCCCTGGCCCAGCTCAAGGATGTGGATTGGATGACCAAATCGGAATCGTCAATTGTACGTACTCACACGCGGGCCGCCTCCAGCTCATCTGCCATGGATATGCGGAGCAGGATGGAAATGCATGAAGTCGAACATATCCACGACGAGAGATCAGAAGTGAGGAAGGAGGATACGCCGGAGGAGCTGAGGGAAAAGGCGCGCGACGAGCAGAGAAGGTTGAAGAAGAGAGAGCGACGATTGAGGAAGAGGATCAGCTTTTCGCACGACTTCGCGGCCATACCCAACACGCAGGTTCTTCCAACCAAGCAAGAGTCCTCAACAGTATCGGAGCAGCACGATGAGTGTCCAACACTTGAGGATATGCACCATCAGGAAGAACGGCCACAAGAGGTCGAAAGCACGCCTGCGGATGAGAGTAAGCCAGAAGCCTCAGCGGAGCCCGTGGAAGTGAACAGGATGGATAGCAGTGCAGCGGTCGTGGAGGCCGTTGAAGAGCTGAAGATTGAAGATGAAGCGAAGAAGGAATCAGCGAAGCCTGTGGAAGACCAGGCTAAGGAGGTGGAGGTGGTTGAAATGGGGACAGATCCAGTTGAGGCAGGAGAGCTCATCGACACGCGGGTGGAAGAACATTTGTGTCCAGCGAATAATGACCAGACATCCATCACGGAGAGAGCGTCTGCTGCCGATGCAACAACAGAAGAACAGAAATCAGCGGACGAAGAGAAAACAGTGGAGCAAGAGATGACGAACCAGGCCGAGCCCCAGGACGTTACGGAGAAGTCGCTGGAACCTGAGGCCGCAGCCACCAGTGAAGCGGAATCCGCTGCAGTAATTCCAAGTGATGTCTCTCCACCGGACGCTGTTATCAATCAGAGCGACCGAGCAGAAAGCATACAAAAAGATGAAAATGATCAGGAACAAGCACCAAGTGCTTCAACCGATGATGAGGAAGAGAAGCAGCACGATAGAAAGGAAATACCCCAAGTGAATGTCGAGGATTGCGAGCCGGAGAGGGAGCAGGTGGCTGATAAAGCAACCGACACAGGTGGCGATGAATGCGTACGGATGCGCGCGTTGTACGACTACCAGCCCGACCCTAGCGCCAAGGGCGAGCTCGAGCTACGCTCTGGTGACGTGGTGCTGGTCTACTTGTCTGATCAGCGAGAGGACGATCCCTGGTGGTTCGGCGAGGTTGAGAGCGATGGCCGATGTGGGTACTTCCCTGCAGCCTGGGTCGAGCGTGAGGACAACCTTGAAGAGTCAGAGGAGGAATATGACGCAGAAGAGATCGAGCGCCGTAACGAAGATAAGATTGCCGCAGCACTGTCATCGAAGCAGCAGCCTGTTGAAGCGCCATCGCGGCAAGAGAAGCCGGCCGTGAGCCGAGGCAGTCCACGTAACCCCATCGAGGAGGACGAATGGCCACGTGCATTGGTGCTTCATGATTTCAACCCTACCGCTCCCGATGAGATGGTGCTTCGCCTCGGAGAAGTTATTGAAGTGTACGAGCAGGACGACTCAGGCTGGTACGTTCTTCTGTCACGTTGACGCGTAGTCCATACAATCATGAGTGCTGAGTTTCCACTGATCGGTCCTCTACTATCGCAGGTGGACGGGCGCGTACGGAGAAGACCGATTCGGACTGTTCCCCTCCGCGTGCGTCAAGATGCTATCCAAGGAGCAGGGCAATCGCCTCAAGTCTGTCGGCAATGTCAAACGTAAGTTTGTTCTCAACTTTAGAGAGAGGACGTACGTCTCATCATCGATTGTGCACAGAGAAAATGATCAATCTCGTCGTCGAAGAGCTGATCGGCAAGAACCAGCTTGAGAGAACGCCACCCAGTGCCCTGAAGAACGCGCCAGTGTCTGTGTTCCTGAGTGAGGTGGAGGAGGAGATGGCCAGAGCCCGAGCCAAAGCGATCAAAGATCAGAAGTCGAAGAAACAGAAGAAGGACAAGGAAAAGGAAAAGGACAAGGCGAAGGACAAGAAGAACAAGGACAAAGACAAAGAGAAGGACAAGGACAAGGACAAGAAGAAGACAAAAGGCAGTCGTCTCGGCAAGCTGCTCGGGAAGCAGAAGAATGAGAACGGCGAAGGCACACACGACAATTCGCTGCGTACGAGCCCATCCAAGGACACAGGCAGCTCGACGCTGAAGAAGATCGCCAGCGGCAGCACCATCGTCACGCGCAAGGAGCACGAGCAGCTTCCCGCTCCTTCATCATCTTCATCATCATCATCATCGTCATCATCATCATCATCATCACAAGCGAAGGAGAAGCGACGTGCCTCGTCGGTCTCAGTTGATCGTGACCGTATCATCGAGCATGCGGCGCCCTCCTCACCATCCTCATCAAACAAGCGGCGCTCCGAGACCGTGGCGGCCTTCCTCGACGCCAAGACCGCCACCGCCCAGCCGGCCTCGTCCCTCCTGCCCAAGCGCAAGAACACCAGCCCGAGCGCCGTCAGCAGCACCAGTGGCAGCAGTAACAGCAGTAGTACCGTCAGCTCCACCAACACCAGCGGCTCGACCGCCGCCGGCGGAGCACCAGCGCCGACGTTGGCGCGGGAGCTCCTGGAGAGGGAGAAGCGTGAGCAGCGAAAGAAGAAGCGCGGCTCGTGGCTCGTCCTCGGCGGCCGCGACGAATCGGGACAGGTACTTGTCTCCTTTTAATTTTATTATATTATTTATTACTTTAAAACAATTAAATATTTTACTTGCTTGTATTTAAATTAATAATCAGCAATAATACAAAATTTTCTACTCATATTTTTAATGATTTTTAATAATCAACAAAAATACATTGCTGACATGGATGGATGATCGGCTCGCAGTGGCCGTGGGAACGGAATGAGGGCAGGGGCTGAAGATGGCCCAACGCCAAAAAATCAAGATAATGATTGTGTACTGTTGTATTAAAATCCAAACACGTTTCGCAAATCAGAAAAGAAATTCGAAAGCTGTTTCAATCTTGTGGCTATCATCCTTCGCGCCATCGAGGCAGCCTTAGCTGGGAAGGCGTCAGCTCGAGGCTAGGAATAGGATTTATGTCACTGGGGAATGTGGAATAGTAGAGAGTGAAGTAAACAGGTTAGCTTTGAGTGTGAGATGTCTGCTGGTGCGAACTGGCAAAGGAGAATATGCGGGTGGCGTTATCATGCGTGATTCGAGCTGTCTGCTCCACGCTCCACCCTCGCGCCTAGAAGCACAGAGAAAAAAGTAAGTAAGGGAATTGATGATGGGTAGAAGGCCGGAGTATGTTACGTTGGCTATGATCTCACAAATACCGCGCAGATCGATTTCCCCAACTTGAGGAGAGTGTTGATCGCTCTCAATCAGCAGTCGATCTTCGGGAACTGCTTTGATCACCTGTAGAATAACGCTCACTATGTAAGCTACTCATCTATCTCATCCAATTTTAAGGAGCGCACGTCAATTGTCTTAGGCGAACGCATGTTCACGATCTTCGAAAAAGCAAAGTAGATTCGCTCCTGAATGTTGCCCTTCTTGCCCTTGTTGCAGAGCATGCTCTCCATGCCACCCACTGTACCACCGTACGAATGCATGATAATAGCCGGCGGAATAAGCTTCTGTGCTTTTTCATCTTCCCCGTCCCTTTTCTGCATTGAAGCCGGGACATCGTCAGCCTGACATTCAAGGTACACGTATGGCACCGTACCAGCTGATCGTACTGATATCCATAATCAAGGAACAGCTCCATGACATGGCCAAAAGCACGAACACAATGAAAACTGACAGGTCGCTGAAGCTCGGCAGCGAGCTTAAACTGTGCTGTGAACACCTGAATGTACCTCTGGCTCAGCCTAGTTCATTTCAAGATCAGCTGATTGGAGCAACTCACCTTTTCTTGTGCATCAAACTCATTGCGCCCGGTATCTGGCGTAGTGGCAGCCTTGTCCAAGCCGATCTCTCCCACGATGGCGTGTGGATTCTGTATGAGCTTCTGTCTCAGTTGTTCCTGCCAACCCTCACTCGCCCTAAAAAATGCAATTGCCTTGAGTCAGCAGTCCTCATCCTCATCATAACGTGATCACTCTGCAGCATCTGCAACTGATCACGAGCGCAGATGCTGGCAAGCAGAACCTGGAGAATGTCACACCTGTGTGCAAAGTACGGATGTATACCGAAGGCAGGCAGCACCTTATCCGGCTTCTGCTGGTGAAGTCGCTCTACCACTGACCTGTGTATCCCAAATTACATGTAAAAATATTCATTAAATCTTTCAAAAATAGAAATATAACATAAAAACTTTAAAAGAAAAATAAGAAAAAAAAGGGGAGGGTACCAGTCTTCGAGGGTGGTGCCCATCAGGACTATTTTATGTACAGGGAGGTCGGGGATGGCGTCAAGGTGTGCCAGGTCATCGTGCGCATGGCTGTGCGTGTCGAACAGCAGCCGCGCTTCCATCTGCCTACTCCTGGGTGGCCACTTCCCTACCGTTCTCACCAAGC
This sequence comes from Acanthamoeba royreba, assembly GCA_000826365.1. Taxonomy (NCBI): domain Eukaryota; phylum Discosea; order Longamoebia; family Acanthamoebidae; genus Acanthamoeba; species Acanthamoeba royreba. The sequence continues at coordinate 18,416 of CDEZ01023950.1, forward strand.
GTTTCTGCTTCTCCTGGCACCGCACGTTCCCGTTCGTTAGAGAAGCCTGAGATGCCTGGCGTGTGCCAAGCGTGTGTGGATGAGTGCAGCAGTAGTACTACGGACTGCCAGCAAGGAGGGAGGACAACAGCTGGCCGACTGCGGCAGCGGCTTGCCACGCGCATCACTTCTCGGAGGGAAATGGTATGATCTCTCTCGTTCGACAGAACAGGCACACATGCAAAAGGGTCACCCTCCAGCGGCCGGAGAGGGAGAGAGAGGCCAGATACTATGAGGAAAGAGGTACGATGCTCCCACGGGTGATAGCGAGCTACGAGATGGTTGTGGTCTCGATGACCCAGGATTGTGTTAGTGAAGTGATAAATACACGAGAAGAGGGGAGAGGGGAGAAGAGAGAACGAGAAGGAGCGCGAGCAGAGAGAAGCGGAGGAATAGCGAGCATCGCAAAAGTCTCATGGCTTCTTGATTTGTTTGTTGTTCTGTGCGGCTTGCTCGGCCCTCTCCTCTTGCTCCTGAATCGGGAAGAAACGAGACGAGAGGAGGAGTTAACAAGGAACACTCAGGATTGTACCGCATGCGGGAGGACGTACTCTAAGCAATCTATACTTCTCAGAGAGAGGTTCGATCTTGGGAATCACCTTGCCGTAGAGCTTATTGTACGACTTGATCAGCTTCTCCGGATCAAGCTTGGGAAATGGTTCCGTCTCCTACAATGGGGGTTCACAGTCAGCAACATGAAGGACAAATAATAGCCACATTGAATGATGTAGCACAAGGTACCTCATCTGGATCGAATTTGAGGAATCTAAGAAGACTCTCGAAAGACTTCTTTTTGATCTGCTCCTTGAAGAGCTTGAAGAGCGCAATAGCAAACACGAACGTGGAGGCGTAACCCTAAAAAAGCAGGATGTGAGTCCATAGTTGATTCACGCTTTCGAGAACACAGCATTACCTCATACAAAAACACATCCCACATGCGCAGGACGATTGAAAATGGCATGTTGTAGGTGAACACAGTGATGAACCACTGCGTGGCGAACATGGGGCTGCTGACTTTTTCGTTTTCCTATGTAGGGACTCATAAGACTACAGTAGAGGCAGCAGAAACAAGCTCACACGCACCAAATGCTTGGCGATATCCGGCATGAAGCTCATAAGAAGGTTGTCCAGAATGTAGGTACATCGTCCCAGTCCAGGCAAACCGGGTAAAAACATAGGCTCCAGCTCATAATCCCGACACAAGCGCACGAGTACCCAAAACGCCTAAAACCGATGAAGTTGTTAGATGTCAATTACAGTAAGCTGCCGGTTATCTGAACGGATCGTACGTCTTCTTCTTCCATGTACATAAGCAAGAGGCCAGTGATGAACCCCATTCCTTGACAATATCCAACGTTTGGATTGTAGACGGCGTACGCCTGCACAAAAGCAAGCTTAGATAAGCCGATCGATTTAAGCAAAGGTTTTGTATGGATTTCACCTTCAACACATTAAATAGAACCTGCTGGCCAAGACCACCCTGATCCTGGAAAAGAATATGTCGTGGAAATGTCCGATTAACATCTCGTGTAATCTGATCCTCGCTGGGAGTTTCTTGTTTCAGCAGAGCCTGGGAACGTAGCACATTTAGCTCGGCAGTAAAGCTTGTTACAGCTATTGCAGCACGTACCTTGTATGTGCCCGACTGATGAGACGTTTTGAGTTGAGAGCAGCGCGTAATATGTTTCCACGCCTCGCCACGAACAGAGTCAGGAATTCCTTTAAGAACTCTTTCTCGTAACTGGAGTCAAGATGTCTCAGTACTTCCACAGTTGACAGACAGGCGTGGACTGTAAAACAGGCCGTACCTTTCCTTTCCACTTTTTGCTTTCCCATGTAGAGAGCATGTCGGCCCACTTGAGTTCGCGTCTTATCTCTTTTCTCTTGCTTTCCAGCTCGAAATCCGCTTCCCTGCAGCAAAAACAGTTGAGTACATGTACTGCGAAGATCACCTAAGGAAACTTACCCTTCCTCTCGCTTGGGAAATCCGTAACGGTCAAACTTAGCATTATGCTTTGCCAGTTCCTCTGGATCAGTTTCCTTAGTTCCATTGCTGATACTGCTACCGCTGGAAGCTTCTGAAAGTTGGCCATTGGTATTATCTCCCCCCACCGAACTTCCGCTGTTTCCACTCGCTGGTTTTTGACCATCCTCTCCTCGGTCCTTCCTTTTGTCCTCATCACCCCGACGAATTTGGGTGCCCCTAGATTCGCGCCGCTCGCTGCTCTCCCTCACGAGCTTCCGGCGGCTGCTTCCGTTCTTATCCTTGTCGTCCCGACGTTTCTTCCGATCATCCTCGCTGCTGTCATCAGAGTCGGCATCAGACAGGCTGCCATTTCGGTCACTCTTGGTCTGGGTGGCTGTGAATTCAAGGAAAGTAAGCACACAGCCGGGTACATCAAGCATGGATGAAATCATACATCTTGGCTTTCTTGGCCGCTTATCTTTAAGAGATGGTGCGTCCTCACGATCAAGATTCCGCAGCTGCCTTTCTGAGTGCTCGCC
>CDEZ01023952.1:0-28992 GCA_000826365.1 Acanthamoeba royreba
TTCCTGGCCTCTGCGTGCTGTGCACGACCTGCGTTCTTGATTATGGCGACACCGGCGGAGCGTACGTGGCCTGAATGTCTTCTCTTCTCGTTTACAGGCCTCAACTCACATTCTCTGTTTAATTTCAGTTGCTACATCACGTCGGCACTCTACATCTTCCTTTTCTTCTTCATTCCTGGCCTCACGATCATTTCCTTGAATGCCATCCTCTTTTTCTTCGTCATTCGCGAGATCCATGAGACTCTTGCTTCGGCGCCCAAGACAGATAAGAAAGATAAGAGGAAGGAAATCAGGGTTTACATTTCCATCTTCATCTCTATCGGTACTGTCCCATTGGCAGATATGTACGACTCCGATCCATCCTTAACGCGGAACTATTCCAGGCCTTTCGTGGATCTTTGGCTTCTTCATGGTCCTTTTCCCGGAGCGCATCGTGCAGCTGATCTTCCTCACGCTTTTCTCGCTCACCACGCCGGCGCAGGGCTTCTTCATCTTCATCTTCTATTGCCTTAACTACAAGGTAATTGTGTGCGAGGTTCAATTGAACATATTTAATATCTAACTTTTGCTCCTGCAGGTTATCGGTAAGTATGCAGGCCTCATTGGCTACGTCATCCCCTACTTCAAGAGGTGGGAGAATCTGGAGTCGCGCGGCTCGACTTCCTCTGGCAGGACGGCCTCATCGAGGAACTCCACGCGCTCGGGCCGTTCTTACCGCTCGTCACGCTCTACTGCTTCGTCATCAGCAGATTCCGCCAGTGCCGACGATACCTCTTCGCGAGCTTCGTCAAGGGCTGTTGATGATGATGACTTTGGCCAGAACGAGGAGAACGCTGGTGGCATCAACTTCGGCGACGACGACCTGTAAGCTTGCCTCTTTTTTTTTTCCCCTCCTCTCGGCCTCCTCTCCTCTATTGTACGATTTCCTTTGCCCGTTTTATTTATTGCGCAGCTTCTCGGCTGCTTTAGCAGCGACCGAAGTCGTTAGTAAAACTTGTACTTCAGAGATTGTCCTTTGTTGAACTTGACCGATGGTGGTGTTCGCTGGTGGCGGCAAAGTCGCTGCTGTCCATGGACAGCTCTGGAACGGTATTCCATCCTGTTGCCTGAGAAGAAGCAATCATCGAGTTCGTGTTTATGTAATTCGTTTTCTTGCGCTCCCAAACAACGCCATCTTTATCAATGCTTTATCTTTCTGGCATCACCAACAACCTTGCTTTTTAGCAAGGCTTCACCGCTAGGGATGGCGGGGAATGCAAACGGCGACGCTAAAAGGCAAATAGGGGCGACAGGAGGCCAACCAGATTTCTCGGCGCATTTCTCGGCCGTTATCATTAGTGGAAAAGAACCGAAGGAATTTTTGACCACTAGGGCGCGTACTGCCTCCTAGCGGAACGAGCAAGAAGCTTGTCGGTCTAATCTACATCAAAACAGGTACCATAACCAACATGGCGACTATTCCTACTGCTGGACTGCATGAGGGTCACTACCTGGCCTTTGGGCCTGAGTACGGCTGGGTACGTAACGGAACACAACGATTTCTTCAGATTCTGCACTCCCGTGAGACTACGATTAATCTTTTCTCATCGACCTACGTGCAGTGTATGCTGGCGGCTGTGCTGATGGTGTTCCAGTTGTGGACGGAGGGCGTCAGTGCTGCTAGGCTCCGCGGTAAGCTCTTCACCCGCGCCTTCTTCAAGCAGCACTTCCCTTCCATGGACCCCAAGAAGTACCCTGAGGGCGGGTACGTGCTCACCGTTCGTAGGGTGCATCTTTGTTAGCCAACTCATCTTGCCACCAACCCCTCAAGGTATCCTGATATGGGCAGCGGTCTGTACGCGTCGAAGCTCTCTCACGAGGACTGGGTTATGTACGTTTCACACATCCACGGCTGTGTCTCTTTATGTGCTGATCAGTACGCGTGGCTCCTTTTATGGTGCACAGCTTCAACAACGCCCAACGCGTGCACTACAACTACCTAGAAGGCATCGCTCTGATTGTCGTTGTTGAGGTATGTTAGTGCATATATGTCTTGGCAGCAAAAGCTGTAACTGGTGGTGCAGCTTGTGGCAGGTCTGTTCTTCCCTCGCTATGCTGCTCTGCTCGGCTTCGCCTACATCGTAGGCCGTTTCCTTTATGGAGTAGGCTACCGCTCATCGGGTGCGTGCTGGGCAAGCTTGGGTGGAGCAGGATCGACACTAACGTGTGCCTTAGGTTCTCGTGGTAGGGTTGTTGGTGTTCTCATTGTGGACGTGGCTCTCCTCGCCCTGCTCGTTATGTCCCTCTATGGGTGCTTCACCTTTGCCGGTGGCTTGCCCGGGCTGTACCGTCTTGTAGGCATTTGAGTGCTTGTCAAAACACCCGCACAAACCAAAATAAATACTATGCGCTGACCGGGAATTGAACCCGGGCCCGCCGCGTGGGAGGCGGCGATCCTACCACTGGACCATCAGCGCTTCAGTTTCAACCACCGCGCAGGTGAATCAGGGTTCCCTCATTTGGGGGGAAACCTTTTTAGCGACGCAAAAAGGAGGACTCGCAGTACATCCCAGAAAGTTAACGAACGATTTTCTATTCCTCTATGTGTCTATCAGCCACACAAACACCTCCCGCCATTCACTCGTCACTGTTACTGTACATCTCGCTGCTGGCTGCATTTTCATGATGATCGGGGTTGTCCCTTCGCTCAGTTTCATCGTACTCCCCTTCTTGGGCCTGATCAACATATCCTTGGTGGCTGTCTTCGTCATGCTTCTCTTCATCAGAAATTGCGGGAGCAGGCCCACGCGGTCGACAGCAGAGGAAGCACCCATTCTTTCGAGATGGTGGTCCGCTGGGTGTTTCAGGAGAATGATGGCCAGGAAGACGAGGATGGAGGAAGAGAACGAAGGTCGATGGTGATGTGGCCGTGTCGATAAATGTGGACCAGCGAGTTGGGTTGTGAGAGAAGGTCTCCCATTCACGATCCAGGCCCAACAGGAGCAGCTGGCGTTGATGCTTGGCTCGACACTTCTTCTCCTCTTTTAAGGCAGCGTCTGCAAAGACACCTTTCAGTCTTGTGAATGAATGTAGAATGTACTGGTACCAGACGCACCCAATATGTGCGACATGCTCACTTGGATGATGGTGATCTGGTTGGTGTGCTTGTTGAGCTGGGCCAAGACATCGTCCATCTCGCTCATCCAGGCTCGCTCGGGATCATCCTCTATCTCAAGTTCCCTCTTCACATCAAACCATTGCGTAAGCTGGTCGAAAATCACTTGTTTCAGTGGGTGTGCGCACCTTGTACGGACGAATCCAGGGCAAGTGGGAGTGGGTCCTCTTCCTTCGCCTCCTCTTCCTGACCGACCGGTGCATGTGGATAATTCCTTCATGATCGCTCTTGCTTTTATCGTAGAAGTGTTTGCCCTTACCCTTATCTTTGCCGAGCCTAACAGATTGGAGTTAAGGGTGAGCTTAAGCATGCACGCATGAAAGGGCTTCCGTACTTGTTGAGCTCATGGACACTACGACTGGATCTCATCCCACTGCCGGCTTCGGCAGGTATAACATCATCATCAATGCTGCTTGCTCTGGGCCTGTTCGTTTGCGAAGCCTTGCGCTCGGGAATCGAGGACGAGGCGATGTCTTGATGCTGATGCTCCTTCGTCTCAGAAATCTCTTCCGCAGTTGATGAGCCTCCATCATCCTCCATGCGTTGTCCGGGTTGGTTCCGTCCTCTCACAAGAAGATGTACCAAGCTTAGCATGCCCTTCTTCAGAAGGCCTAACAGGAAGAGGATATCGAAGAAGTCTGTTATGCTGTATGAGCAACACTTCGCCTTCGAAGTGCTATTGTCTCCACCATTGTTGTTTTTCGCTTCATCCTCCCTTTCACTGTTGAGTTGTGTGGATTGCGAACTCTCATAAAGGGATTTCGGCTCGGGAGTGTGGCTCTTATCAGGCTGATCAGGCTCGCTATCGCTGCTGGGAAGCTCCATGAGTTCATCAAGTTCGTAATCTCCATCGTCCTCAGATCCTGATCGTTCTTCGTCCGTGTCGCATAGTTGATGTTGCTCCCATGCGTGGCGAGATGGCATGATTATGGTCACCTGAGTAGCTGGATTGTTCAATAGAGATAACACCAGCTGAAATGCCTCTCGTTCATGTCGCTCAAAAGTGTAGACAAACACTATACGATCGACGCTGTTCATAGCGTTGAAATTGCCCTGTGAAGTGCAATATATGGGAGTGAGGAAGTGAAGGCCCAGCTCTACTGAAATTACAACTGTACCGGATATACAAGCGCGCCTATGGGCGACCGAGCGTGTATAAGAAGTTGGTGGAGGATGCCTCTCCCTTGTACGAGGTCTGTGCCATGTTGTGGTGGATGCCAGCAGAGAAGTACAAGCTCGTGCATCTTTGCGTTCTTTTCTCAGTATAACGATCTCTCGGAATTCTAGGTAGCGCGTACCCAAGAGTTAAGCATTTCAGTTAGGTCATGAGGAACATGAGCGGACACACGCATTGTAGATCTCAGATTAAGGCCGAGCAGTGAGGCGTGCTTCCTTGCTAACACAAGTGCGTTCGATTTGCGCTGACGAAGCTGATGAACATCATTGACTGTTAGCAACAAGCTTCAGCCCCAAACGACACGGATGGTTGTACCGCAAAGAAATAGGTAGAAGGTGCATCCGACACCTCCATCAGCTGTATTGCTTGCAGTGTAGGCCTGTGGCGTTTTTGCTTGGTACGCTTTCGCTGCCCATGAATGAGGGCTGCGGATATTTCCACCATTGCAAGTGCAGATGCGGGCTCATCGACGCACATCACCACCGAAAAGGTGTCCCTATTGTACGGTTCATTAATATCGTTACGAACCTCTAAGTGGGCCAGGTGTAGCGTACTTGGGGCGCAAGTTAGGGTCGTAATGAACGGCCCAGCGCGTCCAGAGCAGGTACACTAGCGGCGTAGTCATGAACGTGTTGACAAGGGCCATCACGATAAAGCCTGCGAACATTTGCTGGGTGATGATTCCCACGTCAAGCCCGATATTCAATACGATCAGTTCGACTAGACCCTTGGTGTTGAGAAGCACCCCAACCGTGATGGATTCCCGGTAGGTGTGACCAACAATACGAGCGGCGATGCTGGCGCCTCCGATCTTGCCGAAGTTGGAAGCGGCAAGGATAAGGAGAAGCATGATGCCTGTCTCAGCCGTATTGAGGTCCTCCAGCTTTGTACGCAGACCAGAGTACGTGAAGTAGAGCGGCAAGAAAACGATAGTCACCAGGTCCTGAGGTTGTTCATTAACTGAGTTGTGTGCAGCAATAGGCATGAAAAGCAATAGATTACCTCGATGGACTTGGTCACCTTCATATGGAATTCGTTCTCACGGGGAACGATGACCCCCATCACAAAACCACCGAATATGCAGTGAATGCCGATTGCCTGGGTCGTCCACGCGGAGGCAAAGAGTAGCATAATGACAAGCACAAGAGCTTCGTGCTGCATCTTCTTCCTGTGTGAGGTGCGCACTAGGAATGCTGTGATCGGCCTCACCACGATGATCATCACCAGAACGTATCCTAACAAGCATAGCAGAGTGTAGAGAGCAGTCAGGCTGCCTGATGACTTGGCGATGGATACGACCAGGGCCAGTGCTACCCACCCTCTGCATAACGATGACATCATAAATGAGGTACTGTGCTTTCAAGTCTTGGGAGCTCGTACGAGACGTCATCGATCGCAGCGACTGACAACGCAGTGACGCCGACTTTGCTTTGCATGAGGTTCTGATCGGCTAAGATTCTTGCCAAGACCGGGAAAGCGGTTATGGCAGTCGCCACGCCTGTGAAGAGGATCGCTTCGAGGTAGGTTGCGGGACTGGGGACCTGGTAGTAGATGTACGCCGATGCACCCAGGCTGAGGCAGAATGTGAGTCCCATCGCCGTAAAGCTAATGAAAATCGATGGTCCGACTCGGCGCTTGAAAAGCTGCGGGTCGAGCTCCATGCCGATGAGGAACATGAAAAAGATGAGGCCCAGCTCCGCTACGGTGTAGAACACGTCCATGGACTCAGGAGGGAAGATGTTTTCCGTAAAGCCAGGCACATAACCCATCACTGTCGGGCCGAGAATGATGCCACCCAATATCTCTGCAATCACTGGCGGCTCTGTTGTTGTTAACGATCGACATGTCGGGTCAGATCATCATATCATGTGGTTGGTCCAAGTGTTGCATTTCTCTTATCTCATTTCTTTTGATATTATTTAAACAATGTGAGTTGTAGGTGCAGTGGTGCTCAATAAGTAGGATATTCATTATTTCGTGTCTAGCATGTGCCTATATGGTTGCCGTGACAACGAAAGACCATAAGCCAATTGGCTGTTGGAAAAGTAAAATGAAAAAGGCACTGCCTTGGGGTGGAGAGAGAAGATGACGGGGCGTACGCTTGATGTAGCGCAGTATTTTGGTGAGGACTCGGCAGAGTACCACCACCAGGATGAGCTGAATGAGGAGCAGCGAGAGGGCATCCTGCGTCAGCGGGTTGTCACCCTCGAAGATACTCATCCTTTAACTCCGACTCGTTTACGTTTTTGTTGCCGGCGAGGGGGACTCAGCCGCGAAGGGGCGCCAGCCAGGTATAAACTTCCTGCGTGGCCAGGCAAAACACAAACTGAATGGGCGACGATGAAGGCAACTAACCCCGGCCACACAGCAAGGCACGCGCTGTGGTCTTTGTGAGTGTCTTTCTCGCTTTTGCCGATTGAATTAAAAATATCCTAAATGTCAGACCGGGAGCTGTCTTCCCCGTGGTTTCGCACGAAAAACCGCCAATTATATGGAACCTAAAAAGTTTGCCGAAACGCAATTGGTAACGTTATATCAGAGGAATGAATAGAAGCACTGGAATTATAAGAATGCGATCAACGCCATACGCATTCTGACCGAAAGTCATGGGGAAGAGAACCGGTAATCGGCCTACCGGTTCACTTTGTCAGTCGCAACGCTAGGCCACGCCACTCATGCATTACCCAATACACTGTGCACACCCCCTTCCGGTTTGAAACACCACCCCCCCTTGCGTACGTCCACTTGCTCTCCTTGTGGTGAGGGTACGCTCTCTCGGACTGACTCGGAGCCATTTGCAGCACACTCCCCACGACAGTAGAACTTGATATACGTCAACAGGAAAGATGAACTGCGGGTCGTCGATGAAACAGAGCTTGTGGATCGCAAGCCACGTCAAGCGGTTTGGAGAGTTCAGGCGCTTCCCCAAGCTGGCCGGCAGGCTCACTGAGACGTTTGACGTCGCTGTTATAGGTCCCTGACTCCTCTCTCCTTCCCACCTGTTCCCCCATTGTTGGAAAGCAGGTGATCTCACTGCTGCTCTTCACTGTTCCAGGCGCTGGTATCTTCGGACTGTCGGCTGCCCTGAGAGCGCATGAGGCCGGAAAGAAGACCGTACTGATCGAAGCCCACAGAGTAGGCATGGGTGTGGGCGGGTACAGCACGGCCAAGCTATGCAGTCTTCAGCGCAACATGTACTCCATCATCGACAGCAAGTTTGGAGATGATGTTGTCAAGGCCTACGGCAGCATGAGTCAGGAAGGTATGAATGTGAACTCTGATCAACTCTACTCCTAGCTTATGACTGTGGCTGACACTCCCTCTTACCAGCTATTGACGAAATGGAGCGGGTGGCGCGCAAGTACAACATTGATTGCTGCTTCAAGCGCTCCGCCCACACGGTGTTTGCTACGAAGGAAGAAGAGAAAGAGATGGTGGAAACCGAACATGAGGGAGCAACGAAGGCTGGTGAGCATATCTCATGAGCATGCTAAAGAAAGGTGAACTAGAGTTAACTTGATTGTTGCGCAGGCATCACGGTGAGGAAGGTCAACGACGCTGGCGGTGACCTTCCCTCCAGCATTGCCTTCCACGGTGGCGTGAGGGGTGAGAATCAGGCTCACTTTAACAGCTACTCCTTTATGGTTGGCATCGCTGATGTCTTAGCCAATGCTGGGGTTCCCATCTACGAGGAGACCCGGGCCAACGAAGTCAGGTATGGCTTGCCTTCATGTTCCACTCTTTGATCGTTCCTTACCTTGGTTGTGGATTGCAGCTTCTCAGGCCCGCCTCACACCATCACAACTACTGATGGAGGAGAACTTACTGCTGATAATGTGGTCGTTGCTACGCACCTGCCCTTCCTGGACCGTACTGGCCACTTCACCGTCTGTGAGCCCGATCGCTCCTACGCGATTGCAGCAAGTTTGACAGATCCTTCGAAGATGATCAAGGGTAAGTCCATTCCCTTCGCGCATGAAATCTTCAGCAAACTGATGTTGTGAACGGGCTGCAGATATGTACATCAGCTTCACAAAGCCGGACACTAGGTCTATGCGCCCGTATGACGATGGCACAGGCGAGCCTCTCCTCATCGTGTGCGGAAATGATCACCCAGCCGGCGAGTTCCCCAAGGAAGGTGCCGAAAGCCGCCTTACGGAACTTGAGAACTGGACCCGCGAGCACTTCCCAGTTAAGGACATCGTATCCAAGTGGAGTGCGTTCGACTATCGCCCAGCGGATAAGATACCTTACATTGGATACGCTCATCATGGCACCACCAGCGTCTACACAGCAACTGGCTTCATGAAGTGGGGTCTCACCTCGGTAAGGAAATCGTTCTCTTGTTTGTTAGAGGTCAGCCCTAACTTCATAATGCACACAGGGCTTTGCTGCTGGTGGTATCGTGACCGACATGATGTTGGGAGGAGAGAACCCTTATGCCAAGGTGTTCGACGCTCGCCGCTGGGATGTCACCCACTCCTTCATGGACGCGGCCAAGATTCAAGCGCATGTGACTAAGCACTTTGTGGGCGACCGCATAAAGCACATGATGGGACCTGACATTGAGGATCTGCTGCCTGGATGTGGCGGTATCTGCAAGGACAAGGGCCATGTTGTTGCCGCCTACCGTGATGACAAGGGTTCGCCTCCGACGTTTATTTCCGATTCTTCAAAAGTGATCATTATGTGCCAGGTCAACTTTTTAAGTTCAGCGCTACCTGCACTCACTTGGGATGCCACGTCAACTGGAACGACGCCGAGAAGAGCTACGACTGCCCTTGCCATGGTTCACGCTTCGATGCCAAGACTGGAGAGGTGCTCCATGGTCCCGCCACCAAGGCCCTTTCAAGGATGGATAGTTCCTCTGCCTCGAGCTCTTCCCTGTGAGGATCAAACAATTTACACCTTAATCTGCAACTCCTATTCACACGACTTGGCTCTCCTTGGCGCCGTTCTCTTCTCTTTCATCATCTGTCTTGGCTCTCTTGGGATCAGGGCTCTCCATTTCCTCAGGTACAGGTTGGTTCTCAGTCTGGCCATGTGCCTCGGCCTCGTTCCTTTCCTTCCGTTTCTTTTGAACCTCTCGAAGAATCCTGGCGCTCTTGCTCTCCAGCTCAAGGAGCCACTTCTTGTTAGGTAAACCGCCTGAATAGCCCGTCAGTTGTCCATTCGCCCTGCAATGCTGTTAGTACACACTCTTTCAGTATTGTTCAGATGGCCTACCCAATTACACGATGACAGGGAACACATATGCAAATCGGATTCTGGGAGTTGGCAGATCCCACTGCTCTGCAAAACACATCAGAAAGGTCAGCTTGTAGACCTTCAATGAAGCGCACTAAGTACCTTGGAGAAGCCCCCTTGATTGTCTTTGCCAGTGCGCCGTAAGTTGTTGTCTCCCCGTACGGAATCTTCTGCAACGCCGCCCACACCCGCTGCACACGAAGAGAAGCCAATAATAAAATCGTGTTAGGGGCAGCGCTTTGCACTATCCTTTCCTACCTTCTGAAACTCGGAACCAGGCAAATCGAGGGGCAGGTCAAACTCGGTGCGACTGCCCGCCAGGTACTCCTCAAGCTGCGACACCGCTTTGGCCAGCACCGGATACTGCTCACACCTGACGTTAACGGAAAAATGAAAAACGACCAACAAAGCGAAGATGACGTACTTTGGAGAGCCGTTCAGTGGGTACCTCGGGCATGCGCTCGCACTCAGGGGGCGGGTGACCAGCACTGGGGAAGAAGTTAATCATTGTCACGGCTTCGTAGCTGGCGACCACAGCCAGCTCCACCCCTTTGGACGAGCGCAGCCGTGCCCACCTGCGCCCGACCCCGCTCATCACTTCCATCTCAGCCCTGCTCAAGCCGCGCACCGCCATTGTATTCTTGGACCAGAAAATAATCACAAACGTTTTCGTTTTCAAATTTTCGAAGAAAAAATTGAAATCGTTTTGGTATGTAAAAAATTAGTTCATTGTTGGGGAAGCTCTACGTCTGTTGCCTCCAACAGACACTCGTTGATGGCAATTCTGCATCATAACATCTGGTCAGTAGTTGCACTCTCCAGCATCAACCTAATTGATCAGAACGAGCTTGGCGAATTACCGCTCTAACGGCGCCGTAGGACGTATACCCAAGTGCTCGTCGATACCCAATCGATGAATTGCCTGCCACATGTCCTCTTGTCGTATCTCTGCAGACGAAGTCAGTGTTAACCGGTAACTTGAGAGTATGCCGCGCTACAGACCCAGTGTGGGTGGAAGCTCAGCTCCTGCAGCAGACACTCTCTGATAGGTTTGATCCATCGCCATGCGGGCCACCACTTCGACAAGTCTCCGTGTCAGCTTGTCGAACTCCACCTGTCTATATGCACAGATGGTTCAGTTAGGCTCTGATTGCATACAAAGACTAAAATGCTGCCGCACACTTCGTTAGAGATCTGGCAGCTTGGATGCCCCAGCTTCTGAAGGGCAGCGCGAATCAGATGTCTGGTAACAAACGACGGCACCAGGGCCTCCGTGTCGTCCATCTCTGACCTCTGTGGCTGTATGGGACTGGATTTCTTTTCCCTTTCCTTTTGGAATATCAAAGGAAAATAAAAAGGAAAAGGTGACGACAGAGATGAGGAGGGGAAGGAGATGGCGGCGAGTTTTCGGTCGGGGCCTACCCGCTTCGCAACGAAGATGGAAAGGGCAGACTCCAACACAAGAGGTGGTAAGGGAGTGAGGACAAGGCAACAGATTTTTCCAAGCGAGCATTCAACATAAACCATTCGAAAAATGGCGCATGTGCACACTCCTGATGGGGAGACGGTGGTAGAGTGGCGAGATCAGCCCAAGTCGTTGGTAGAGGTCTTTGCGGTACTGAGAATCTTCCGAGATGTGTTTCATTCCGCTATTGACGAGTGCGGACGGTGGATGGATGCAGGGTTTCGAGGCCAGCCACTCGGTATTCCCTAGCGCGCGGGGCGAGGTCGTAACCCTCACGCCTGACGCTTCAGTAGCGCGTGCTCTTCAGGTAGCGACACACAGGACTTCAATTCACAGTGATAGTCAGGAGTAAGGTTGCGCTGTAGGCGATTGCAAAACATGAACGCAAGGTGGCGCGCTGCATCGTTGATTGCAGGCCGCGAGATGGAGGAGGGAGTGAGTGTGATTGATGAAAACAGTTGCTCACTTCGTGGTTCTCCCTGCTGCAGACCCTAGCGGACCACAGGGTCCTCTCTGCACCCATCATCAGTTCTACGAACCAGGTGCTTGGTGAGTGTGAGATAAAAATACTTCGTTGTAAGGAAGTCAATAACTTACGCCTCTCTGCGTATGATAGGTGTAGTGAGCATGCTTCACTTGGTTTCGTACATGATACGCCACCTCTCCGCCGAGGAGCTGCAGAACCTGGACTTGCATTCTCTCGTAGAGAAGAAAGATCATCTACTCAACAAGCGGATACAGGAGATACCCGATCTCCTTACCATCGACAAAGCCCATGTGATCAAGGAATACCAGCTTGCTCTCGACGCAGTGAAATTAATGATTGATGACGAAGGTACGAATAGTAGTTGGTAAGTTTTTGCTTGCAATTAACAACTTCGGTCTAGATCCGGCTCGTCGTGTTCTTGTGGTTGATGACAATCAGAAGCTGGTGACGATTATCACCCAATCTCGTATGTTACAGATTGTATCGGGTGTACTTGATAATCTGCCAGATCCTGCCCACCGTACACTGAGAGAGACGAACCTCCACAAGAAGAAGGTTACATATTGCTCTCGAAATGCCCTCACTTTCAGATAATTGATTGTGTTATTGCGGATACAGGTTGCAGGCGTGAAGGAGACTCAACCAGTGGTCGAGGCATTTGCCCTGATGCGGCAGAAGGTGCGACCATCCTTTCTTTCTGTTAATTTGGATTGTCTGTAACATAATTCAAATGTGCGTAGAATATTAGTGCAGTTCCTGTAGTCGATGCAGACGAGAAGCTGATTGGTGTGATCAGTGCCTCGGACATTAAGGTGCGATACTGTATCGCCGTCATGCCGATAACACATGATTTCCTTACACAACCGCGCAGATGTTGGGATTTGATCTGAAGTACATTCACATGCTTGGAAAGAGCGTTAAGGAGTATCTTGCCATCTTACGAGGCTCACTTGAAGAGGTGCGCCTAGTGAAAAATTGTCGCATCGAGATAACAGGAACTTATGACATGACTGTGCAGTCGCAACGAGATGTGTGTACGTGCGAAGCCCATGCTTCCCTTGAGCATGCCGTAAAGCTACTCGTCGCTCGTGGCCTACATCGGCTATTCATTATCGATGAGGAACGCAGGTTGGTGAGCGTAGTCTCCATTCGTGATATCCTAAAGACCTTCCTCAATCCCTTCATGACTTAAACATTGTTTATGTTGGCGATGTCTGTCGTCGTAACCAATAGATCCTATACAGTGTTCAGAGAAAGAGTGGCCGATAGGCCGTAGTGATCGGAAAGTTGGGTGACCGGCAGCCCGCCCAACTTCCGTGGGTCGAAGAAGAAGGGCTCAACCTGCGATTCCATGACTCGGAGATGCTCCTTAGAGGACGGAGCTGGCCTTCCAGCACAAGGATCAACGCGAAGGCTTCTATCGCCATGAGAGCCACTGGGCGGCGAGTACTTGAAGTGAATGATGTAGTCCAGGCAAGATCGTGATAGCAGGTCCGTCACTGGATCCGTCAACGTCGTCTCTCTTGGGCTGGAGGAAAGAGAAGAGTAAGAGAATTGATACGCTTACTGCAGAGGAGTGATAATATACTTGAGTTTGCCATCCCTCGTCACCACCACATCGCCGATAGTGACAGGATTGACCCCTTTGTTCGCCTCTCGTACGAGATCTTTGCAGTTGATCTTGGGCTTGGCGGCTTCCGATCTCGCTTCCTTTGCTTTGCCTGCAAAAAAGAGCCCTTGCTCGTGAGACTCTGGTCGGAGTCTGAGAACTATTGAGAAAGTGGTACCATAGTGCAGCTTCTGATTATCGACTTTCTTTGCTCGGATGATTGGCTTACCCTTGACCGCCCTTCTGAAGGTTTCCATCATCACCTTATATTCTTCACTGTCTCGATCCTCCTCACCCTAAGAAGATCCTTGAATCAGACACTGCCGGCTACTGGAAGTGCAGTGTCAGGTAGGTACCCAGATTCCCCATCTCTCCCGTTTAGAGAGTCTGACCGAATCTTCGTCATGCGCGCGTCCATCAACATTAAGATCCCCCATCACTATCACTTCTCCCTTGTGCTGGTCCTCCTCCCAGATGTCCCGGATGAGCTCGCCGATCTCTTGGATTTGACTCATTCTTGTAGATGCGTTCTTCATATTGGTCGAATTAGAGGCATAGTCGGCCTGCGTATGGGTGGTGATGATGTGGACATGCGTTGTAGGGCTGATGTGCACTTTAGCGTGCAGCGCCTGCTTCGCCGCCCAACCATCAATTTGCACACCTGCAAACGAGGATGATTCAATATTGTTATGTACCATCCTCCGTTGCCAAAATGGAGCTTACCTTTAGCATAGATGCGCTTTCGGGTCTCAGTGATTGGGTAGCGACTAAGAATCAACAGACCACCATCAATCCCTTTCCTGCATACCAGTCGGCCAAAGAGAGTGAGCTGAGCATAACGCCATATCGTGCGTGTAAAACAGGGACGAGGTAGTACCTCGACAGCATCGGCGGCGCGGCATTGTTGGTGTACCAGTGGAATCCCAGGGTCTGTGCTGCCTTGATGAGCTTGCTCAGGCGGAAGTTCCAGAACCAGAACACTTCCTGGAGAGCAACGATGTCATAGTGAGGCAGGACGTGGTTGATCAGCAGATCGAGCCTCTCGTTCTTGAAGTCATCTCCGTTGTAGTTGATGAATGGAGGTCTCAGCAACATATTAATGGTCATCAGCCGGAGAGGACGTCCTTCTTCTGCGGAATTCCGTGAGCATCGGCACAATGGAAAAGAGAAATAACGAAAGCGAAGAACGAAAGAGAAAGGTCACATACGGGAGGGGAGGTTATTCCAAAGAGGAAGGGAAGCGACGTCCTGGTAAGGACACAACGCATGAGTGGCGTTGAACTGCTCGGCCATCAGGTAAATGCCCAGGGCGCACAGGAGGCTGCAGGCAGAGAGAAAGGCCGGCAGCTTGAAGGCCACCTCCGGCGGGACCGGAAGCCACTCGGACTCCCGCACGTCCAACGAGAAAAACAAGACCGCGAGGAGAACGCAAAAGGTGGTCATCGGCACTCGCTTGACGTTCATCTTTGCGTTCCTTCGAAGCGGTGCTTTCTTTAAAGAGGTGAATAGGAGCAAGAGGAATGATCAGTGCCCTTGGCAAGGTCAAGAAGTACCAACTTGTAGCGGATGTGTAGGTCTAGACAGAGTCAATTCCACACCTTCCGCGTCTGTCCCTTTCGTTCCTTCCTCCGCCCAGGATACTCCCATCTTCCTTTACTCCGAGGAATGTGCGGCATCCTCGCGAAATCACTCCATTCTGCCGCGGTTGTTTATGTGCGCAGGTCACTCATGCGGGTTGGCTCAACAACAGGGAATGCTAACTCGAGTTGCGATGAAGTCGGGAACTCCCTTGCGCGAACGCGGTCTGAAAGCCGTGATCTACCAATTCCAGTACCATTGCCAATCATACATACCTATGAGATCGCGTAACTCGACAATCCAGATCTTTGGTGGGTGAATACCACGTCACGCTTGGCATGACTTAAAGCGCACATGGCTGCTGGATCCCGATGTGCTTGTGCAGCCATATGTATGGTACAACTGAACTAGATGTTTGTTCATGTACAGACGTTCAGGCAGTGACCAAAAAGCGAGTCCCTTGTCAGAGCAGCGATTCTATTCTAGAGCGCAACGTGGCCTGAGAAAGTGGTAGAAAGTTTTCTAGGAAAATAAACTTACATTCAAAAGTAAAAAACAAAAGATGGAGGGCGTACCGCCACGTCGACGCAGAATGCACCACGTACCGCTGCAGTTCGTGAGTAGCGGAGGCGGCGGAACCGCAACAAGTTCGTCATCTTCTGCTCCTGCGTATCGTCGTACATTTCCGAAGGAAGAAGTAGAGGCCAAGTATGGCGACAAGATGCGAGAAATCTTGCAGAACACCTTTGGCCATTCCCAATTCAGACCTTCGCAACGCGACGTTATGATCTCCATTCTATCAGGTGCCATAAGTTGTATTTATTTACCTTATGAATTATTTATTTAATTAGTTAATTAGTTAATTTACTTTGAAATAAATAAAATTCTAAAAAACATTCGCACAGGTCAGGACACGTTTGTGCTCATGCCTACGGGCGCCGGGTACGTCAATGGGTGCTTGAACAGATAGAGAATGGGATCGTTGATGACGGATGTGCATGCGTGCAGCAAGTCGCTCTGCTTTCAGCTCCCCGCATTAGTGCTGGAAGGAGTCACCATAGTCGTGTCGCCTCTTATAGGTACGTACACATGAGCTGTGTGTATATCTTCTTAGAACTGACGCTCATACGGGAACATGCGCTCCTCACGGATCGTAGCCTTGATGGTACGTTCTGTTCCTTCAGAGTGTGCTCACGGACTTCTGCCTTATGACCCTTCTATCCTATTGTGTTAGCAAAACCAAGTGGAGAAGCTGCAACAGAAAGGTATGATGAGTCACAACACATACTGGTCACAATCTTAGGGCCTTACTCATGCTTTGCGAACAATGTAGACATACCTGCAGCGCTCCTATGTTCGGCACAGAAAAAGGACGAACGGGACAAGATCCAGCGGGATATTACTTCCAAACAACCCAAAACGTACCGAAACAAGCACCCCAAGAAGCAGCATTGATCCTCATCATCTTCCGTTCCCTTGTACAGGAAACTCCTCTACGTGACTCCAGAACTCATTGAGACACAGGGATTTGTAAATACGCTGTATACACTGCGAAACAATAACATGCTTGCCATGTTTGTTGTGGATGAGGTGCGCTCGAGTACCGCTCGAAAGTTGCAAGAGCTTTACTGATCAGAACGCACGGCAACTGCTGAATAGGCTCATGCCATATCGGAGTGGGGGCATGATTTCCGATTCGCTTACCGCAAGCTCTCCGTATTCAAGGAGCGCTTCAACAGTACCCCGGTTTGTGGTAAAGACACACTCACCTCTGCTTGGTACCTTCGACCCTAAGTGACGTTCCTTCTTCAAAATACAGCACTGACAGCAACCGCAACGAAGAGGTTCGCGTCATTGCCATATATGCTCTCCACGTCGCTGACCAACTCAATTCAGAGTGCAGACGGACGTGGTGAATTCCCTGCGTCTAGATAAGCCCCTTATTATTACGTTAAGTTTTAATCGGCCCAATATCTACTACGAAGTTCGATACAAGGTGGGTTGGTTGCATTCCGTGCGCTTCCAGGCATTGTGGATATAAGTAATGAACAGTCTTTGTGAAGGATCTTCTAGGGAATGTGCATAACGACATAGCCACGTTCATCTCTGAACGAACCGGTAACTGCGGCATCATCTACTGCCATAAGCGCGAAACCTGCGGTCACGTAGCTGCCAAGCTCAAGGAGCGAAGTATCAATGCAGAAGGTACGGGTGCTTGAAGTTTTAGTCCTCATTGCTCTTTGATTTCGTCGCCCTCCTTTTCTTGGCAATTTCATAATTTGGCCTTTTTCTATCCCACAACGTGGAAGAGGGACCACATACTACCGAATATTAAGGAGGATGATCCACTCCCTCAAGTGGACCTCCCGCAAGGGAGGATCCATCTGTTAAAATTGGAACGATACAGAGAAGATTAGCATGGCCCCTGCGCAAGGATGACACGCAAAATCGAGAAGATACCCCTCTTTTTTTATAATACTTGTCTTTTTTTCTCATTGTCAACTAAGTCTCGTGCGTTTTCAACAATCGCACTGACCTTTGGCTCCTCTTGCAGCCTACCATGCAGGTTTGAAGGATGCTGATCGAACTGCTGTCCAGATGAAGTGGATGAAAGGAGAAGTGGATATTATTGTCGCAACAATAGCCTTTGGTACGTTTGAGCATGTTGAACTTCCTATGGTGAACACCAACTTGAATTATGTGGAATAGGCATGGGTATCGACAAGCCTGATGTCCGGTTTGTAATCCACTTTGATGTACCCAAAAATTTAGAGGGCTTCTATCAGGTGCGCATTATTACTTCATGAATTGCATTTCTCATCATGCCACGATCCTGTGTAGGAATCGGGCCGAGCAGGGAGAGATGGCAAACAGTCTGTGAGTCTACTGTACTACTCAAAGGATGACAAGTCCCTCAATTCATTCCTTCTCGCACAAGCAGCCGAGAAACAGAGAGAACGACAAGGCACAAACACTCAACGCACGAACGCGATCAACAACTCTTGGGAAAAGGTTCATTGTTTGATTGGTTGGGGCAGCGTGATATACTGCTAACCGTGGCCACAGATGATCGACTACTGTGAGGGGAAGCCAGGATGCAGGCGAAAACGCCTTTTGGAGTACTTTGGAGAGAACACCTCACGCCTAACATGTGGAAGCTGTGACTACTGTGTCAGCGCTGACACGGTCGCCGCCAACCTCAAGGCCTTCAACTCGACCGACCGCAACTTCGCAAGGTTCGCCTCCTCAAATATTTTTGTAGACATGTCCCTTTTTTTTTCCATCCCACAAACGAGAGACAATACGCACCGGATTGGTTTTAGTAGGAAGAGGAAACAGATAGGAGTTGGACCTCCCGCAAGGGAGGATCCATCTGTTAAAATTGGAACGATACAGAGAAGATTAGCATGGCCCCTGCGCAAGGATGACACGCAAAATCGAGAAGATACCCCACTTTTTTTTATACATCTCCAACTAAGCCTCCGTTTGGTTATCTCAGCGCTGGTTACGCCGAGCGCCAACTCAAGGCGCTCAGAAAGAAGGGAGGAACAGAGGGGTGGGCGAACGCTGACAATGAGGAAAAACTGGGGGAGGAAGAGTTCTACGACTGCGAAGACGTTTTTGGCGCTCATCAAGGCACAACTAAGGGACCTTCGCTCTCCGCTTGCGGATCCGAGAGGCAGTTCTGGGGTGCTCTGGAAAAGCTCGAAGAGGCTGAAGAACGGAAGGGTACGAAGCGCAAATTCGGGAAATTTGCGAGTATGGTATGACCTTGAGCCTCTTGTGTGCTACCATCAAGTCCAACTCAAACACATCCTCTCCCAAGCTCAATCAACGCGAGAGCTCCTTCCGCAAAGCTAGTGAAATCGCCGACAAGCGAGTGAGAACCGATGACTCATCTTCATCAGGTTGGACAAGAGCAAGTGTACGATTGCCCTCATCTCCAAGATGGCTGCTTTGAGTTTGATCATGCATGTACAATGTCTTATCACAGCAATTGAAGCCTACGCCGACGACCCGTCCCACGACAACGCGCGCGAAGCTGATGAGTGGGGGAGCAGGCCCAGTACAATCCACGCTCACTGCCTTCACCAAGGCAAGCAGCCTTCCGCGCTCGACTACGGGTGCTAAGACAACGCCCTCAACATCGTCTACCACTACTACGTCATCTTCCTCCCGCCCAAAGCGACCTTTCAGTGCTCTGGAGGAAATCGACATCGTGTAGTTGGCAGAGGAGACGACGACCCTCTTCATTCATTCATTCCAATATCCACAAATCTCATACAAGAATTGATTATAAATCCACTTCAGCCGAGGTTCGGGCGCGGGCCAGGATAGGGCTTGCGCAAGGCGATGATCTCTTGCTGCTGTACAAAGTATATGACGCTTCCCCATAGCCTGTACACTTCAAGGGGCGGCAGAGCGGCCGATAAAGTTACGAGCTCGTCACGAGGGACTTGGTCCTAGATGCGCGAGGCTCCCGAATGGGCTTGGTCGATGAGGTCCCCCTTGTGCGAGAACTGGATGACTTTGGCCTCGGTGCCGAAGCAGCCTCCATGATGGCGGAGGGCGGATTTGCGAAATCGGAAGAGGGGGCCGGCGCTGGCTGCTGCGCGGGCGTCGCGGATGATACCTCCTCCTTAAGGGTTCGGAGGCGCTCTTCGCTACGCATGAGCTTGCGTACGTCCTTCTCAAGTATGTACACGCGATTGATTTGGGTCGTGATGGCGCCCATGCCCTCATCGCCCGTCGCGACGAACAGGTCAGGACGCGGAAGGAGGCCCAAAGGATACACGGTTACAGGCTGGACGCCATAACGGCGAGAATGATGCGCGAGAGTGCCTGTAGAGGGAAAATGAAAGGATTAATTACACATCCAAAACAATTCTTTTTTTTCTGCGCTGAGTAGAGAGTGTTTGTACCGAGAGAAGGCTGGCGCAGCTGTACAGTTGACGAAATCCTTCGCATTTCGTACAAAAGGGTGAGAGAGGAAAATGAGGAAGAGGGAGTTGTGTGTACAAAAACAGGAGGGGAGAGGGAGATGGTTGGAAGGATGGATGTGCGGTGTGTTCAGCCGAAGCGAGCGAAGGTATCCCTGGTGAAGAGATGGGCCTGGTTTCGCTGCGCGCAGGTGGGGGCGAGAGGTGATGAAATGGGGGCGAAGGGATTAGGGCTGCCCTTTCTGTCTTCTGTGTTCAGGGAGTCGTAGTATGGCAGACGTTTAGACTCCAGCGTTCCGCCTAAAACCCGGAATTATACAATTTAAAACACATTTCGGAAACTCGAAATTACTTGATGAAACGAACAATATTCCCTTGTCAAATAGCGTAAATAATTGTATTGTTCCCTTGTCAAATAGCTTGTATTATCAGTAAAACAAACATATGCAAGAAGTAGCCCCTCCAGCGGGCTCGATCTCGCCCACGGCGAGTGCCGCGCTGACGGGTTCCTGGGTGGCCTCACCCCGTCCCACACGCGCCCGTGCGCCGCTGCGTTCTAGTTCACTCGGCCGAGCGGGGTCGTCCTTGGGCGCAGCCGGAGGGGCGAACTCTGGTGCTGGAGCTACAACCCCGAAGCGCTTGAAGACTTTACCGTCCGATAGCGACGATAGGAATACCGCGGGGAGGCAACCTTTCAGCGCCTCAAAGTTGGACGTCGGGACTTACCGCGAGGCGGCAACCTTTGGACGCCTTGTGAAGGTACCCCTTCATTCTTTTCTTCGCTTTTCGTTCTTTTGGTCATGTGGCTGCGCAGGGCACGAAGGAGCTTCGATACGCCGCAGGGAAGTTGAAGGCTTTCTTTCTTACCCAAAACAACCATGACGAACCCGGTTGTGCTACTGGTTCTGACACGGTGTTGAGGACTCGTTCGGACCTGAGGTAAGCTAGTTCAAGGGGTAGGTTTATGTCCTTCTCCTGCTCAAGGCTCGCTTCTCGACAGGACGGAACTTTATCGTCTCTGCAAAGACATGGAACGCGCCGGGAGGGCAGTGGCGGATATCGTGCAGACACTCTCCACCTGTACCGGTAATATAGTTACTTCCCACCACAGCCAGGGAGCCTCGTTTTGGGTAAACTTGTACTGATTCCGTCCTGCGCTAGCGGGAAGCTTCGGTCATGTGCATTACGAGAAACTTTCAAGTCTAGCGTTCATGCTTGATCAAGACGTGCGCGCTTTGTCTGGTACACTTGAACATCGAACGACTGAGATGACGATCAGTTAACCTTGGTTGTTGGCCAGACACCACCTGGAGCGTTTGGCGCTGCCCTTTCGACACTGTGACGCGACGTAGATATGACGAGGCAGACCTGTCGCTCTCTTCGCATCTCCATGAGATGCAGACCACTCTGCGTCCCTTTATTGAGTACACGCAAAGTAAGCAAAGGATAAGCTTGCCTTCACCTTTTGAGGCTGCATAGGACTAATGATTTCACCTTATGTTTATCAGGTGGAGTTTCTTACGGTAGTAACTGGAGTGACATGGTCGCTACGCGAGAGCGTTCCTCGCTAATAAGCAAGGAGAGAGTAAGCATTTATGATCTGTCTACGTGCATCACTCATTCCCTTCGCGCTCTTCTTTGTCAAGAAGACCTTGAGTCTGATAAAGAAGATGAATCTTTAAAAAACAAGACGAGTCCTCGAAGTCCAAAAGTAGGGTATGTACTGTTGCAGTATGCTAGTGGATAGACGTCATCCTAATAACTCATCTCCAGTGAAAAGATCAAAGACGAACATACGGCCGCTATGATGAGGCAACACTATACCGATCAGCTCGTTCAACAGGCCAGGAAGCGGGTATGTATCCGTGAATTAACTAGGTCTAGAATGTGGCTCACGAGAATAACCTTTAGGCTGAGCAAGAGGAAGACGTTTCGACACAATTGCGCATCCTGCAAACGGTTGCTGAATTCCGAGCTCAGGCATCTCGGCTACGCAGGCAAGTCATTTTTACTGGAGATATTGATTGCACGTCTGATCGTTACAATTTCAATCAATCCAGGGCGGAGAAACACTATCTTGTTGCTCATCCTACTCAAGACTCTCCATCGGTCGACCTTCCGGTAAAGCTCGAGCGCGAGAGTCCAGTCGAGCAGCTAGATATGAATGTGGAGACCATGGCAGGTTGGGAGGCCGAATGGAACGAGTGGAAGGACGCATTCCGCTGTTTGGAAGCTAATCAACCTTTATCCAAGAGTCGCGACAAAAAATCAAAGAAAAAGAAGGCAAGCCGATCTAAGAAAGAAGGTGTAAAAGACATGAAAAGCGAAGCGGAGAAGAAAAAAGGCAAAGACACGAAAGAGGTGAAGCCATCTTCCAGTGTCATGGAGGGACAAGTGCCCAGGCAAAAGGAGAAAAAGGTTGAAACACAGGATCTCCTTGCACTGGAGCGTACTGCCGAGGACTTTTCAGATTCTCTTCTTGAGGTGCTAGAGTTATTCGAAGACCATAGCGTTGCCAAGGGTAATGTTCGAGCAATGGATCGAGGTAGGACGCTAAGTATCTAAACCGTTTTACTTTACTGATGCTTACCCGTCCAATTCCCATACAGTGATCAGTATGGCAGCTTTGAAACGCTTCGCACCTGTTGACGAAGCTGCTGCGCGGGTACTCCTCGTTGCACTTCGCATGGTGGCTCCCTATTGATCAGTGTGTACTGCAGGCAAAGTATGATGCTATTAATATCTGGGAGGAGCCTCTGATCGAAGCAGGCAAAGACGGGCCTCTTCCAGGGTAAGCAAGCCTTAATCCGATGTAAGACTGTCATAATTATCTTGGTGTAGGGGTACACGCACCGCGGATTGTACTGTCTTGTATGGACCTCGATTCTCCAGGGCTGGAAATCTAGGTGCTTCACTTCGTTCCACTACGGTGACTGGTATGCCAGCCATTCTCATCTGACGTGCAACTCCACTTACTGTTGGTGGGACAGCAGATGAGTATTCCTTGAAAGCTGCCACGCTGAACCAGCTTGTCCGATGCGTGACTAGTGAATCCTGGCATGGTAAACGTCTTCTTCCTGTGCCCTGCACTCATTAAGCTAAATATGAAATACGTTGCAGACATGGACTTCGCCAAGACCTTCATCACAACGTATCAGTCTTTCACAACTCCCGAGCAGCTATGGGAAAAGCTGATGCAACGGTTCGTAGTGTCCAATCCACGACACTGTATGGCGATCGGACTAAAGGAGTTTTCGTGCAGGTACAATGTACCGCAACAGACTCAGGGTGCTCGTTCGGACGCAGATTGGAAGAAACAGACCGTGGGGCCAATAAGACTCCGAGTCATCAACTTTATCAAACTGTGGCTCGAGGTATTACTACTATCAGTGTTTTCTTTTCGCAACATCTCCTGACATGTTCCCTTTCGGCGTGAAGATGCACCTATCAGACTTTGGTTATTTCTTGATACGAGACATCAGCGATTTTATCGATGTGCAACTCATCAAGGATGGTCACACGAAGTGGGCTGCCACTTTATCGCGTCTAATGCATCGCCAGGTTTGTACATTGTTCATCTACAAGATAGAGCGCTTAAATGCTCACTTCATTTCATCTACACAGATCTCTGCTCGCCAAGCCGAAGACGAAGCGAAGAGATCAAAGAAGGTATTTATTATTGCTCCATTTATTAACCGTTCATCCGTTCCGAACTCTTTTTCTCAATACAGGCGAGCATTGGCAACGCATTGAACAAAATGGGTGCCTCCGACTTCATTCTAGAGTTACCACTAGAAACGATTGTGCAACACCTCAGCATGATAGAATTTAACATCTACCAGGCAATCAAGGTACGCAGGAAGCTGTTGCGATGTTAGTTAGCTCTTCAGTGTAAATTCACTCCTTGCTCCTTAGCCAATTGAGCTTCTCAATCAGTCATGGAACAAACCTAAGCTAAGATATCGGTACCTCTGTCCTCACTAGCTTGGCAGAGGATCGTTTTTTAAAAAAAGCTTGTCGTCATTACACAGAGCTCCGAACGTGCTCAACTTCATCCACCGCTTCAACGTGGTATCCCAATGGGCAGCTACGAATATCCTCAAGGAGGTCAAGCTTAAGAAGCGCGGGCGTCTTTTGACTAGGTTCATCACAATCGCTCTGGTAAATTCAACCCCACCTTCCCTGTCTGCTTTCTTTTGTTGACTGTACTGCAGGAGTGCTATCGACTCAATAACTTCAACACTTCACTATCGATTATCTCCGGAATTAACTCGTCAGCTGTACATCGCCTCAAGTTCACGCGAGCTGAAGTACCCGAGCGACTTTGGGCGGTACACATCCTCTTGTGTCAGAGGTCTGCTAGCTCGGGCTAACGGCAAAAGCAGGAGCTTGAGCAGGTGGAGAAGTCTCTCGGAGGTAAAAATTACAGTAACTACAGAGACCGTTTGCACTCCGCCAATCCCCCGCTTCTGCCTTATCTGTATGCCTTTCCTTTCCCACTAGCGACTTAGTTGATGCTGATTTGATTACACCACTAGGGGCGTCTATCTTACCGATCTGACATTCATCGAAGATGGTGCGTTCATTATCGCACAAGAGTGTTGCTCTGCTCACCTTGTCGTCCTCTAGGTAATCCCGACTACATCGGTTCTCTGATAAACTTTAGGAAACGAGAGCTTATCTATGACGTACTGCGAGAGATCGCTCAATACCAAGTACACATACCTACTTGACCCTCATCATAGCTCTGCTATCTAAACAACAATTCCTTCACGTAGCAACGGGGCTACGATTTCCCTACGGACAACTCCATCCTCAACGTGCTGAACAACTTGCAGCACATATCGGTACGAACTGAATTGAAGTTCAAGTTGTTCAGCAGTAGTTCGTCTGATCTTGATGACCAACAAACCCACAGGACAACGAAAAACTGTGGACGCTGTCACTGCAGCGAGAACCACGCAACGCTGAGCGTGCAGACCTGCCCTGAAGCTCTGACTCAACAGAATTGCTAGCGCAGGTGGAGAAACAATAAATAACTTATCACAGGTTAAAGCAGTAAATGACATGGTCATCGTCAAGATTAGTTCTTGTTGCCCGGCGGTGGCGGAGGCGGCATTGTGGTGGAAGAAGGCGTTGTGGTGGCCTTGCGTGGCGATTTGGGCTGGTACCAACCCCACAGGAAGCCGGAGGAAGAGGAAGCTAGAGAGGCCTCGCGCTGCTCCCGGTCACGTTGGAGCTCGACGCGTCGCACGTCGCGCGACTTTCGGCGTTCCTCCTCTTCTTGCCTCTTCTGCGCCACTTCGTCGGCAGAGAGATTGTGTATGTTGAGGACGATCTCGGTGAGCTTCTTTTCCAGCCCATCCACGTTCGCCATGAGTTCCTTGTTGCGCTCGCGCTCCTCGGTCAACGAATGTTCGAGAAGACCGATGCGTTCAGCGGCTTCCTTGAGTTGGGCAAGCATTCGTTCGTTCACATCACGTTCGCGATCCTTTTCCTTCTGGAGACTCTCGCCGACACGCTGCATAGTATCCTTCTCTTCGTTGAGGTCTTCGATCAAGCGCTGCTGCTCTGCCTTCTCGTGTTCAAGGCTCTCTATTCGCTGTTGAAGCGCTGTTTGTTCTGCTTCGGCTTTGGCTTGAGCTTCTGCCTTCTCGTGCTCTAGCTGCGCGTACCGCCTTTCTCCCTCGGCCTTCTCGGTCTCGAGACGAGCCACATTGGCTTCCAACCCTCGCTTCTCCTCCTCTAAGGAGGCCTTCTGTCCTAGCGTGGTTGCGAGCTGTGCCTGTACATCTCGCTTCGCAGCCTCTTCGAGTTGTTTGAGTTGCTCTTCGTTATGGGCACGTCGCTCCCACTCGTCCCGTTGCCCCTCAGCGGTGCGTCGTGCCTCTTCCTCAGCGTGCCACTTGTCGTGCCATTCTTTTTCACTTTGCCTTCGTTCTTCTTCGCTTTTTTCGTACTTAGCCTGCCACTCGTTCCGCTCGTTCTGTACCTGGGCCTTCTCTTCCTGCTCCTTCTCGCAGGCCTTACGCCAGCTGCCCAGCTGTTCCCTGACATCACGGATCGTATCTTCGGCCTCCTTTTCCTTCTGAGCCCATTCCCGCTCAGCACGTTCCTTCTCCTCCTTTAGCACTTCGTAAGCGGACATCCATCGCGCGCGCTCCTTCTCCTCATTCTCACGAGCCTTGACCTGTTCTTCATGCCGCTTTATCCATTCTTCCTTTTCGGTCTTCTCTCGCATGCGCCCATCTTCGCTCTCTTGATGCTTGTGGATCCATTCGTCCCGCTCCTTCTCAGTCGTAATCCTCGTGTCACGCTCTTGCTCGAACTTGGCCTCCCACTCGGCTCGCTGTTGTTCCACATTGGCACGCGTCTGCTGCTCATGCGCCAACTTTTCACTTAGCTCTGACCGCTCGGCACTCCGCTCCTCACTCTCACGTTGCCACTTGGCCTTCCATTCCTCCTTGGCACGCTCCTCCTGTGCTCGGCCTTCTCGTTCGGCGTCACGTTCGGCCTCCACGCCCGCCTTCTCCCCTTGCAGCGCATTCCACCGTCGCTCCGCTTCGCTCTTTTCTTCGCTTCTTTCTTCTTCGCTCTTTTCGAACTTGCCACGCCACTCGTGCTTCTCCTTAGTCTCCTTCTCCAGTTCTTCGTGCTCCCGTGTGTATTTCATCTCCCACGCCAGCTTCTCCTTCTCGGTCTCCTTCAACTGCTCCTGCAGCTGCACGTACTTCTCGATCCATTCCTTTCGTTCCTCCTCCACTTGCCTCTTCTCGGCCGCCAGCGCCTTGTAGTTGTGCCTGAGCTCGTCCAGGTCCTTCTCCACCTTCCACAAACGCTGGAAGCGCAGCGAGAGGTCCTCCAGCAGCCGACGGTCTGCCGCGGTAGACGCTCCGTCCTGCCTGCTCTCGGCGCGACTGCCGCGATCCTCCCCATTGCCGACCACCTGTGGTGGTTGTGACTCATCCACAGCTATGCTCCCCTCGTCGGCAGTTATGCTGCTTTCCATCTGCATAGAAAAAACAAAACTATTATAATTCATTGATTTATCAGTATTGATTTGCTGTCAATTTACCGAAAATAGGCGAATTAAGAAAAATCCCGAATGGAAAAAATGGACAAAGGCCTATCACTACTAAAAGGATTTTGTATGAACACGGTACCTGTGAAGGAGGGGTGTTTTGGTTGACCAAAGGAAGAGGGATGCGAGGCAGAAGAGCTCTGGTTGCTCTGACGGCAGCGTCAGCAGCTTCTGTTTTCGTTTGTGATTTCGTTTCGTTTTCTTCTCCGAATTATTAGAACGTTTCGCAAACTGTTTCGGCGGATTTTGTCGACATAACCAGGAAAAGAATTGGGAAAAGGGAATTTATTGGGGAAATGTTCCTCCTCGGAATGTTACCGCGCAAGAGAAGGAGAACGCGGTGCTGCCGGGAGGCTCGTCCGCCACCAATGTCAACCTTACTGGCACGCGGGAAGGTGCCTGGTTGAGCGGTGGTCCCTGGCGCACCGTCGTCATCACCGTACTCCTGATACTACTTTCTGTGGGTCTGCTCGTTGTACGCCACCACCAGGCACAAGAGGAAGAGGAAGAGCATGAACAAGGACGAGGACATGAACACCATGGGCATCGCCATCAACAGAAAGATACTTGGCCAGAGCTGCAAACGGAAGAGGCGAGTGGTAGAGGCCGATTGTCATCCCCGGCCGCCCCTGTCGATGAGACCCATCATGAAGACAAGCCTAGATCCCGCGCTGGCTCAGGCAGGCAGCGAGCCGTGGACTCTGTCGTCCCTTCACGACCACAGAAGGATCGGAGCCAGACGCTGTACCGGCTCAGTGATGAAACCTTTGAGCAGGAGCTGATCGTTGATGAGACAGAGGGCGGACAGATCAAGCAGGAGGGTGCCCTACCTGGGGACCTGCCCCTCCGTACCGACCGGAGGCGCACGTACGTGATGCACATCCCCAAGGCCGTCCATGAGGCCCAGGCTCCTGTGCCCCTGCTTCTGCTCTTCCATGGCATGTCGAGGTACATTCTCCAGCTTGATCATTTCCCTAACATGACAGCTTATTCGGAGAGACAAAGGACTGCCTGGTACGACGTGATGAATGAGACAAGTTGGGTGGAGAAGGCGAACAAGGAGCAGTTCATCGTGGCCTTCCTGCAGTCGTTAGGGCAGCACGATAGATGGGGAGGTCACACGTCGTGGAATCTTGAAAGCACCCACGACATCAGCTATGTGAAGGTGCATTTAATTGTGCCCAACATGCAAAGCAGGTTTCTTGACCCTTTACGGCGCAGGCCCTGCTTAAAGAGTTGGAGGCCACTTATACCAATTTGATTGATCACAAGCGCATCTATGCTATCGGCCTGAGTAATGGTGGGATATTCCTATCCAACCTCATGGCCGAGAAGCAGGTGCAGCTAGCCGCAGCGTGCAACTACATCGGCGGGTATCCACCAGCGCTACTTAATTTTACCCGCATCATCATCTTAACATCCACGAATGGGCAGCTACGTGGAAGGGGTAAGCAGAACGGTCGAGGAGACTGGTGTCAAGACGCCTCTTCTTATCATTATTGGTACACAAGACAGTATGCTGACTCTAGCGCGCATGGCTGAGGCAGTATTCCTTGCGACTGGCCATCACGTTGAATTCGGTACGCTATTCGGGCGGCCTTGCCTGTGCTTGCGGTGTTGCTGTGCTGACAGCATGAACTACATCAGATCTGATAGAAGGCATGGGACATGAGTACCGAAAGGAACATGAAGAGCGCATATGGAGATTCCTGTCCCAGTATCCCAAACCTGAGTAATGTATCGCAGTGGCAAACCTTGCTAGAATTGTCAATCACAATAGGAACACAAAACCTACTATCTCCTCCTTCGCTCAGCTTTCTTTTGGGCATTCTTTCCTGGCTTTTGTTTTCCCTTCTTTAACCGCCGAGCGAAGGCAATATCTTGCAGCGTCTGCTCCTCCTCTCTTTCCTCCACTTGCTTTTTCTGAGCCTTTCTTCGACCTGAGCTCATTCGTCATTCACTATCGTCAGTTTAGTTCACACACTTTGAATGGAAGAATTCATACCCTTGCCACCTCGCCGAGGGTTTGACTCTTCCTTGTCTTCCTCCTCCTCCGCAACTGGCGCCACAGGAGCGAGAGAATGAAATGTTTCTTGCGTGCTTGTAGAAGGCAGATAGCGGCCAGACTGCATAAGCAAGTAAGCTTACTCATCCAAAGTAACACAAGCGGGCATGGAATACCTCCAACAACCCCTCTAGGATCATGAGCTCTTCAATCTCCTTCGCTGGCTGTTCCGCCAAGTGTTCTCGAAGA
>CDEZ01023953.1:0-15304 GCA_000826365.1 Acanthamoeba royreba
TCGAACCTGCTGGTGGACGAGAACTGGAACGTGAAGGTGGCCGACTTTGGGTTCGCTCGCATCAAGGAGGAGAACGCGACGATGACTCGGTGCGGCACTCCGTGCTGGACAGCTCCGGAGATCATCAGGGGAGAGAAGTACGACGAGAGGGCCGACGTGTTCTCGTTCGGCATCATCATGTGGGAGGTGGTCACTCGCAAGCAGCCGTTCGCAGGTCGCAACTTCATGGGCGTCTCTCTCGACGTGCTCGAAGGCAAACGACCCCAGATTCCAGCCGACTGTCCGGGAGAGTTCAAGAAGACGATGAAGAAGTGCTGGCATGCATCGGCAGACAAACGCCCTTCCATGGAGAGCGTGTTGGAGTTCTTCAATCGCTGTCTTGAAGGCGAAGATGACGCTGCTGGACTCACTTCTAATATCTAAGTCAGCTCAACCAGCTCGTCAATGGCAAGCATACAACGATGTGCAAGATTTCCTCTCATCATTCTTCCATTATCACATAAGCCCGACCTTATAATATCATTTTACTTGTACACTATGGCACCAACACTATCCTTCACAGATAAGAGGGTGACTTGGTGGTTATCTGGGGCTTTGTTTCATATAACCGCTTTTGTTCCTGTAAAGTAGAATACGTATGGTTGTGGGATGATCAGCATTGGCATGGTACCTTCGGAGACGGCATATGGCGCTTGCCCTAAGGAGTAACCGAACTGCCGTCAAATGAAAGCAACAGGTCCTCAGGGAAGCGTGGCGATCGCCGGATGGAGCATCGTCGCTTGCCTCCACAAAGTCCTGAGGCCCGAACCCAGCTCGTCTGACACAGTCGACGTCTGGATCACGGGCCATTCGCAGGACGAGATCAGGAGCCGCTTCGAAAAGGTCGTGCGTTACATTCTGGGATCGCAGAAGGGATGCCGGGTGAGTGCGAACGCATCGTGCGTCGTCATCACGTTGCCCCACGACGAGACCGTCCGCGTGGTGTACAGCGGTTACACGCATCCGGCGCAGATCATCGACGGGTTCGACCTGGACTGCGACGGCGCGTTCTATTATAACGGCGACATCGGCATGTCCTACGGCTGCCTCGCTGCAATCGTCACCCGGGAAATGCGGAGGACGCACCTTTGGAAGCTCATCTCCGCCCAACGAGCATACAACGCCATGATGAAGGACTTCGCGTACGAGGGATGCGTGTTTGGCTTCGCTCCTCCGCGACGCCAACTGGGCGTCGAGTCGGTGGATCCCGAGCCCGATTCGGTGTTCGAGACGTTCGCCTTCCGTCCGTGCAGACAGGATCCCTACCGCGAGGAGAGCGACTGGAACGCGTTCATAATGCCGCCCCATTCGGGGGAATGCACCATCATACCCTTCCAAGATCGGATGGAGATCGATCTGCCGCCGATGCGGGCCAGTGTGACGTTCCGTTTCCCATATGGCAACGAATCGTCCGCAGACGACGGATGCCCAGACTACTACCGCTGCGCGATCTACCCTGACGTACGCGAGGCCGAGCACCAATGCATCCGACATTTGAGGAAGAATACGTAGTGGATCGCATCTTTGCAGATACCCAAACATTTAGCTACGACGATGCGTACCATCTGCGGCCACAACACGGACTCCAGCACGAGGATCAACTACCATGCGGCTCCGTGCGCTTGAAATACGACCGCAACACCGTATTCGTCGACGCCGCCACGGGACGAGCCATCAGCCTGGATGCGTTCGCAGCAATGTGCCACCAGGCGGGATCGCACGTGAGCGCCCGTATCGAAATCTGCGGCACGACGGTGCACAAGGCGTGGCGTGCCGTTTTCCCCTCGATCCGGGCCTCCCGCATGATTGTTTACGGGCAAGAAAAACTGTGGACCGTAGTTGACGCCGCGAATGACGCCCTGATGTCGATGCGGGCCTTCTAAAAAAAGGCCATGTCTACTCTGGCTTCCTTCCATTCTCTCGCCCACGCATGTCGTCCAGCGATATGTCTCCCAGTAGCTCAACGGGCAGAGACGCTCTTTGGAAAAAGCGAAGGCCATCGCTTTGCTACATCTCAACAAATAATGGGCTAGAAGAGCGTTGAGGCCTATGTGTTGGCTCTTAGGGTCTTGCCTGTTGACTCAGGCATAGGCTTCTTGCGTGTCATAGAGCGGGTCTACGCGGCAGTCATAGCGCTTCAGAAGTACGTCCACGTTTCCGGTGCTGCCGTGGGCCACCTTGACGATATCCGGATTATCGAGCAAGCGTCGAAGGCCTCGTCCTGGCCTCATGAAGCATTCGGCCTCCGGACAAAGCATGTCGAAGATGTAGACCTTGGAGGACCGGCGGCCCTTGATCTGCACCAGGGAAAGGTCGATCTCGCCTCCCGAAATGATGCCCTCTGTGTCGAGGACGACGCCGCGCTATCAGGTCGACCACCGCATCTGATTCGGCCGCGCTGTCGACGATCACCACATGAGGAGGTACGAGCAAGGGCTGCCCATCGACTTGCGGCCATGCGCGACGGCGGTACTCTTCGGTCGTGGCGCCGCAGGAACGCCAGTAGGGCACCACCCTGGCGCCATCGTCGATCACGGCCAAAAGCGCCCTTCCGGGCCCGCTATCTGCGACCAAGGACGACGAAGAGGGGGCTTGTAGTGTAAACGCTATCGTTCATTCAAACCTAAACTCACGCACGTAGGGATCACGTCCACCGCTGCCCGTGTAGAGCGTATCATCATCAAACTTGAGGCACCATACTGTGTCCTCTGCCATTATACAGAACATTAAGAAGTTTTCACTCAAAGGATGATGACGATGCGTTGTACCGAGAGCGATGCAGGAGACGGGATTGACGGCACCACGCGGCCATATACGGGCGGTGTTGTCTCCCGAGCCTGAGATCAGTTTGTAGTCATCCATTTGCAGCGCCACCTGATGTTCACACACAGTGAGATGAAGTGTGGTGTTTTATGCGTGCACATCGACAGTTCCATCGCAATCATACCACGCCGAGCGAATGAGCCTTCAACAAGTGAAGAAAACCGCCAGTCCGTCGGTCCCACACCGTGATACGATAATCCCTACTTCCCACCACTGATCCAAGGGAGTCTTAGAGACGACTGTGTACACAGTGCAAACACCATGTGGGCATACCAATCTGATTGTCATCAACAGCAAGGCCGAGATGCCAATCGCTGTGGCAAGAGGTCGTGTTGATGTTTCCCACTTCCAAATGGGAGCGCATGTCAAACGATCGGATATGCCGATCCGAGCCAACACTGCAATTAGATACGACATTAGAGGTAATGTGGCAGCACGGCTTCAGAAACAAGAAAAGTTGATACCTGATTACGAGCGATTCTTCGGTCCGATACTGCAGATTGAACACAATGCCCAAATGAGAAGTGTGAGCTCTTCCCAATATGCCCAGCTCCATGCTTTTATCTACGTCCCAGACACGCACGCTGTGATCGTACGAGCCGGAGACTATAAATCCACTGAATTATTCAGTCCTGTTCCGAGTGATAGAGTTGAGTGCGGTGTTACCCATCTTATCGCCATGCAATTGTAAACATCGAACGCCTTTCCTGCAGGCCATGAATACTTGGTCACGAAAGGCACTTTTTCCACTTGGATACTAAGGCCATGTACGTACTCGTGTCCTTGGAGAGTTGAGATACAGGAGAATTCGGACTGCCTACTAAATAGTTTTATCGTATTGTCCTCACTCCCTTTGAGAATGTCGTGAGTATGAACATCATAACGCGCTCCTACGATAGTGAGTTCAAACCTGAGGCGAGCAGGCCATCGCGCAGAACAAGGGCATGTACTGTGCCCGCGTGGTATTCCAACTTGCTGTATGGGGGCACATCTGTCGTCTTTGATCGAGGCCATACCTAAGGAACTCTCAGAGTTACCGCTGTTTCAGGAGCAATCTCACAAGTAGTGATGTAGATACCTTGATAACGTGATCTTCACCTCCCGAGACGACGAACTCTTCGTCAAAGTCCAGAGCGCGGATGGCCGAACTACAAGCACAACACGAAGTCGTGTCGGTCTATTCTGAAGAATAAGCCCACCAATTGTAACACGGCACGTACGAGTGCTCCCCTATGGTCCGAGACTTGCAGCGAGCAGGATAGGGAGCGGATTGTTGCTCTGCCGATGATGGGGGTGAGCTGGACGATGCTGATGGCCAAGGATCGAGCCACGCATTCTCCAGAGTAATCCTGCGCATCAGCTGGTGTCGCCACTTTGTTTCATGCTGATAATGCAATCGGCTTGATGGATGAGTCATGCGAGGCTAACGTGGCACAGCAGCCGGGAGGTGTGCGCACCAGTGTTCTGGCGGGCCGCTTGTACCGCGAGAGGAAATGTTCCTGCATTCCAGGTTTACCAATGCAAAATTACGCACAGTCATCAGCATGTGCCGTCTCCATGAATGACGCCATCACACGTTGTTGATGGCATAGGACATAAAAAGGTGGTGGTGCACTCCACCAGTACCAACTAAGGTCTATTGTCTTCAATGCTTATTGGGTTAGGTCAGCCTCCAAAGGAGAGGACGGAATGACCACCAAGCAGAAGAGAGGCAGGAGAGGAGAAGGAGGAGGAATGGTGAACCTTCCACAGAGCATCGTCTGTCACGAGGTCGCGCAGGAGACGAGAGACCAGGGGCAACACCCACCCCAACTCGCGGACCGACAGGAAACCCATAATGTGCACCAACAGCTCGGGCGGCAAGTCCAACAAGTCCACCGATGATGAGGAGGGCGCAGGTGCCACCACCACCATCAGAACTGGTGACGGTGGCGATGATGACGGTGCGCTAGGCGGCGTCCCCAGCATCCTTCCTCTTCCGTTTCTCTTCTTGGTTTTATTTGTTGTTATTTTCTTTTTTTATTTTTGCGCAATTTGAAATCTGTTCCGTAAATCCGAAACAAAGAACAAAATTGAAATGATTTCTCTGACCCAGAACTCTGAACAGCTTCAGAGCAAGATACATGCCATCCTCTCACAACTTCCGTCTTCACTCTTGATCATTGTCATCCGAAGGTTGCGGTGAGCTGGCCGGCCGTATTATTGGCCAAATTGTCTTGAGCAAGAGAGAAGTTGAGCCCGAAACGTTCATTGTTGAAAAGATAAGGCAACAGCGGCGGGTGCTTCCTGAGATCATCGACCCAGGTCTCTTTCAATGAACGAAGTAGCACCCTAGCCATAGGCGCCTCATCCAAGGGTCTGAGGTCGTCCTCATTTTATTCACCTTACCCGACCTGTGTAGAGGTGGTTGTGGGAGAGAACTTTCTTTGAATTGGTCGAACTGACGATGCACAGTGCAGAATGTGACTCAGCAAGAGCGCCAGCACAGCACGTTTTCCGCAGAGTGTAAACCTAAAATATATCTTCAGTAGTAACTGAAATGCTTACAAGGCTGTCTTGCACAATCGCCCCAGCTATGTCCTCTCCTCCTTCCACCCGTTCTCGGCGCGTTCGTTATCCATCGATTTGTACAGTGCGGACCGCCGCCGCGTCCTGCTCCTCCTCAACACACCGGGACCATCGTACCACAGTGCGGGATTCCAATGTTGTTGTGTGATCACTCCTTCCGTCAAGTGCTGAAGGCAGAGAGGAACAGTGATGAGATGAGTCCGGTTCCAAGAATGTACAGCGAAGAGGACTCATCATATCTTACCTCACACACCTTAGTAGTCCCTGTGGTAGCGTTTCTCCTCCCTTTCGATGTCCTTCTTCCCCAAGTACGTCACCTTGGTGGAGTAGCACCAAGGGTCGAGCGGCGGGAGGCCCGAGAATGCCCAACCGACAAAGATGAGCACTACGCCAACGCCCAGCAGCGACAGCCCCACAGCCAAGCCCAGCGGCCAATACCTCTCATTCGCCATACCTGTTCCATTTTTTTCACATTTTACAAATTAGGAAAAAATAAACAATAAATCATAAATAAATAATAAACGTTGGTACCGAAGCAAAGGCTGCCACAGAAGACGTAGGCGAGGCCGCGGCCGGTGTAGGAGAAGAGGAGGCCAAACTGGGTGCGGAGGCCCCAGTCGGTGAATTCGCAGAGCAGGAAGAGAAGGCCGAAGAAGATGAGGTACGACGCCACCACGTAGGTCGAGATGTGAAGATTGTCGATGGAGATGTACTCGTACCACTGAGCCAGCCCGACCAGGATCATCAGCAGGGAACAAACCGGGGCCAGGATGATGCGCGCGATCCAGTAAACCATGCGATGGAAGCTGCTGACCTCCTTGGTGTTCCTACCTTCGTTATCTTCATCGTAATCGTCTTCATCGTTGGGGTAATCGTGCGCGATGGCTTGGTACTCTTCATCCCGTCTCGCGTCGCGCTTGAGAGGCCTCCTCTCGTCCGGGGCCGACGAGTACTCTCGGTAGGCGGGCGGCGGCCCGCCGCGGCCGCCCTGCTGCTGCTGAGGATGCATGGCGGGCGATGAAGGCGGAGGACCGCCCCTCTGGGGTTGCTGAGGAGTGGGCTGACCGGCCGGCCGGTCGCGAGGGCCGCCACTACCGCCACCGCCGCCACCGCCGCCGGCGGGGCCGCCAGGACCGCCAGGACCGCCTGGGCCAGGGCTCATAGGAGGACTTCCTGGTGGTTGCTGTGGTGGTTGTTGCTGTTGTGGTGGTTGCTGCTGCGGCTGCGAGGGTCTAGCTTGGCCTTCCATTGTATGTTTCGATTTCCCCTTGCCTTTTTAATGTATGTATCGCAGTGGACCTTACCGAAGCGTCTCAGTAAGAAGAGATAGATGATGGAGGGTACGTCTAACGGTTCCCCAGGCAAGTAGCAGTGCGGGGCCAAGAAGTAGGTGTGAGCTTCGCGGCGGGGTTGGGGACTTGCTTCCCTGCGGTGATGATGTCGACATAAAGGGCACATTACCGTTACACCCGCAAAAATTCCGGGAGAAATCCTCAAATTATCACTAAAGTAACGTTTAAAACATTTTGTCTTGGCCCCCCAAAATCAAGCCATGTTTGGCCTTGCGGATCGTTGGTTTCCTAAGTTTCGAAACTTAGAAATGTATAAGGTTAAAGAAGGGGAGCGCGCTGCAAGGAATCCACCATGGTGGCGAGGAGAGATGTTGCCGCGGACTGTCCAGGCGCGGTTGGCTCGTTCGGAGAAGGAAGGTAGGCTGGAGGCACCGAGGCTGTGCAGGAGAGCCGGGCCCAGTTGGGATGCTGTATGGGTCGGCCATCAGCAGCGCGAGGCAGCTCCAGTGTTTCCTCCCAATACCGCCAGTTGGCTGGATCATCGAGACTGATGTTCATCAGCGCAGCGAACACGACTTCTTCTTTGCTGTTCTCATCCAACTGAAGGGCCTTGCTTGCCCACTCCTCGACCGAAGATATCAATCGTACGGATGATTTTGTCTGTAGGCTATCGCGGGCTAGCTGCGACTTGAATGCAATCCGCGTCAAGGGCCCAGTTTGTGCATCGGCGACAAAGTCATCGGGATTGCTGAAGATGCGGTCCTCAATTGCTCCACGTAGTTGTTCGATAGAGCTGTCCGGTAGGTTCCAGAACGCTTGATTGCCTAAGACAGCGTACTTGAATGCAGCCTGTGTCGACCGGTACCGCTCAGCAGGGAAGTCCAATCAAGAAAAAACAGGATGCCGGTACCTCAGACGAATTTAGTACGTAATCCTTCTTGAAGAAACGTTGAAGAGGCTGATCAAGGTCGTTTGAATCTTGGCGATTGCCAAAGTTCATCTCCCTGGTTTGTGATAAGGAGGGGGCGCTGCGCGTTGCCAAGTTAGTGGATCAATGAACCACGAACACTCTAACATACTTAAAGCATTCAAAGTACCTGGTGCTACTGACCGGATCGCTCGCGTAAAACCGAAGTCTGCCGCGGAACGAAGGAGAACAGAGTATCGTCACTTTCGCTGGTTGATCGCTGATGATAAACATCCCTTCGTAGTTGTCTATCAAGGAAGCCCACGGCTCAGCTGGGCTCTCCGCGAAAAGACTATTCTGGATCAGTTGTTGCAAACGCCCAGTGCTCGTGTCTTTCGATCGCATCCAGTGACGAAGAATGGACTGCCACTCCTGAGGCATTCCAGGCTCTTTCGCTTCGGTTTTGCGCTCCCAGAGAGCCAGCAGCGTTGTGCCTGGTCGAGACCGAGGATAATCGATTTCGCTTTTGCAATAGAAGAACCATGCCCTATCGCTCGAATCGTACATTCCAGATCCCAAACTGCCTGAGTCCTCAATCATCTCAGTTCCTTCGGCCGTGGAACTGTTTGTGCTTGATTGCTGAACCTCCGGGAGCAAGTGCAATGAGTGAAGGCCGTAGTGATAGGGTACTATTTTGTACCTGAGAATTAGAAAATGCAATGCTTCTAATTATTTCATTTAGAGGAACTTCAACGTACCGATAGGTGCACGCGAGTTAGGAAAGAAGACATAAAAGTCACGAATTAGGCCAGGCGTATAGTAATCCTTGATGAAAGCCTCAACTTGGGCTTCCCTTCGCAAGACTTTGCCCAAGAAGAGCTGATCGACACGAGCGAGCTTTTGAAGCTTGCCTAATTAATTATGGATCAGTCTTGTCATCAAGTCAGTACAAGTCAATGCTCGTACCTCCGTTGTGCACAAGATTACACTCATAGACCCTTCCTCGAGCTTCCAGACGCCAGGGAATGAATGTGTGAACATCTAGCAAGTACTCGCGCGGATCCAGGCCATTATACACGATAAGCTTGCATCTTTGGTTTCGCAGGAGGTCAATAAGGTATGGGTTGAAATATTCTAGGACGGAAGAGGCTACCTTGATGGGTGTGATTCGCCTAGACGTATGATCCGATCGAAGGTATCGCGTTTGTGCCTGTCCTTGGAGAAGCGCAATTCCCAGAGATAGGAGCTCGAAACGGCCACAAGTAGTGATGCTGACTGAGATGAATCCGCATCCAGCACCTCGCTGCAGATGTCCATAATCTTGTCCACATTCGCTTTGGTATGAATCATTGAGGAAAAGAGTCTCGCTTCTGCCCTCTGTTGTAGGTGTTTCGAAATCTTTGTGAGAGCGGTATCGCGTGTCTTTGCCGTAGAGCTGTTTTGCAATGCCGAAAGCAGATCCGGCAGACTCTCGGTACCCTCGGCCGTTTGTTCATCAAGGAGTAAGCTCATATCACGCTCCAGCTGGCCCGCGAGATTCGCAAAGTCAACTGAACTCGCTGGAAGCTCGCCACTTGATTCATTGGCCTTTGTTGCGGATTTACCTCGCCGCCGCTTGATCTCGGGACACAGCTGAGCGAGAATGAGTTCGGCCCTCTTCCGAATGCGGGAGATGCTGAGGTCACGTAGTCCCTTCACCCTTGCTTGGAACACCTTCTTAGTTGTGGCATTGTAGCACCCTATCGCTCCTATCATTTGCAATCAAAAATAGATCACTGTGAGTCACAAGCACCACTTAAGGATGGCGGATCCAAGAAGGTGCGTCGCTTACGTGCTCCAAAGAGAGCGGCAGCTGCAAAGTGAAGAGCGCCATCTGTCGGACTCAAACTAACGAAACACGTACTGTGAAAGGAATTGAGCTTAGTGGCAGAAACAAAGGAAAAAATAAGGATTCGTGGTCTGGCGTCGTACTGTTTATCAGCACCGGCTGCATGGAGAATCTGCCAAGCAACGGGCAGAGACATCGCAAACTCGTTTTCGGTTTCCTTATGACGGACCAACTTCTCTGGTCTCTTCCTGAGTTTCTTATTGTGTGGCATTTCGTCTTCTTCTTCGCCTTTGTCATCCTTAAGTCCGCGATGGTTTCGAGAATTCATCAAAGAGGCTTGAATCTGGGCTAGAGGAGCTTCGTCCACAACTGCGGTCAGCCTGTTAAGTTCAGTCTCGATAACTTTGATCGTGTCTTCGATTTCCTGGAGACGTCGGTCCCTGTGCTGCCCTACCCGCTGCTCGATAGCACTTTTAAGCGCTCCACTTCCAGGAGCTGTATGCACTAACTTTCCCTGCAAGATCATTTGCTGGTGTGGCGTGATTTAAGAACCAGCGGTTCAAACAATACGAGCGGTTCCCTTACCTTCTCGGAGATGAGTTCATCCAGCATGGTAACCAGTGAACCCACTTCATCGTCAAACTTGCCCTTCTGGCGCAGGATTCCTTCGATCCTCGTGACAACCTGTCGTAGCAACAATTAACCTCAGCCTTGAAGTATCCATGCAGCTGCCTCACTTTCGTACCTGGGGGAGTACAGCATCTACTCGCGAATCGGCCAGAAGGAAGATCTCCGGTAGGAGGTCAAGCAGGTGCCTTCCACAAGCCTGCGTACCGTCGCAGGTGATGTTACGCAAACAAGTGACGTAAACCTACATATATCAAAGTTAGGTTGAGACTCATTTAGAAGTGCATCGCTTGAAATTTGATAAGATCATATTTTACCTGATCAACGAATGCCTGCGGCATGCCCGCTCGCCATCTCCATTGAAACAATTTGCTACCCTGTAGATAAATAACCTAAGGTTTCAGCACCATAACAACAACGCAATAAGACACAGGGGCACTTACGTGTGGCGAGGAATAAGAGGATGAAGGAGATGTGGTCTGAACATCGACACCCAGCATATGCAGGAATGGCACGAATCGCTTTTGGAACAGTTTGCACAAGTCGCCCACTATTTCCAAGCGCGATGGGCGAGGGTTCATCTTGAATTCACTGTTACGTTTTTCGACGAGATCTACGAATGCTTCGATCACCTCCTCGAAAGCCCACTGCGTCTAGGAAGGTCAGTACTATACGGTTTCGGGTTCTCCGAAGTAATTGACGCGCACGTACATATTGAGCGTCTTGGGACTCCTTGTTGCTCTCAGTCTGTGCAACCGCAGGAGCTGATTGCTCGAAGGGGGAGAAGGTAGGTGCTGCAGGGACAGCGTGGGCTGCGCTTCGCTCAGCGGCTTCAAGTCGCTCAAAGTACCGACTCTCGGCAGTATCCAAAGCTCTAGATATTGTAGGATGGGCAAAGAAGACGCTCACAACTAGCGGTATGGTCTCTTCGGCGTCCCCATCTGACCCTTCTGACATAACTTCCTCTGCTTCGTCCATGCTATCGCTCTCGTCAAACTCGTTTTGAGGAGGATGTGCTGTCCTCGCTGATGTTCGGGTTCGTCCTTTGTGTCGCGAAGGAGAAGCATCAAGAGCGATTTCTTCTGGTACCGGCGCTTCTTCTTCGGGATCTTCATCATCCTCATCTTCGACGTTCATCATGTGGCGCAACGTGTAACTGTCGAGGACTTCTTCGTTATCATAGTCGTCCTTCGCGTTTGTTTCGTCTTCTTCTTGGATCATCTCGTCCGCTCCTTCTGATTCCTCATCCATTTGTTTGGCTTCCTTCCGTCGATACTGAATGTCACGAAACACGCGATACGTGTACCCAGCCCACACGAATCGATACCTGTTGTACATATTGGCATAGTCAGATGAACTCAGTTGCATTCCTTGAGCTCAAACGTAATGCATGCTTCTATTACCATAACTCAAGTATGAGTGCCGAAGCGGCGATGCGCAGATAGCCTTTATAGGAAGAACTGTTGTCGCTCGAGAACCACCCTCGCGCTGTCTTCACCCACCAGACTTCGCGTTCGAACGGCATGTAATCCGTCTTGATCGCGTTATGAATGAATCAAGCCATCACCATCGCACGTTAGTCCCTTGAAACTGTGTCGCTGCGCAGAACAACCAGCGGCGTTTAGGAAGGGTCCCTACCTGGTGCTGCGTGCTTTTCCATCCTTCCTCGTCATAGAGGCCGAGTATCTTATCCACCAGCGTCAGTTTCTTCCACGAAGCCTGTCCTCACCACGCACACTTAAGTTTCTACGAATATAAATATTAAATATTAATATCTTAAATATCAAATATCTTAAATATTTGATTTAAAATAGTTTACAATAAATAATGCACGTTCGTACCTGCAGAAGGGAGGGGTCGTTGACAGCAGCTTCAATGTGCTTCCACTGTTCACGAAAGGCCAGCTTGGAGTCACTGTCCAGCCAACCGGCCACCGCTTCATCGTCCGGACCAGAGAACCAGCTGCCGGCGGCCGAGGAGACGATGAACGGTCGCTCGCCGGGGAGGAAGTCCTCGTTGACGAGTCCCTCCATGTGGTCGGCCAGGCGGGCATAGTGCTGGGCGTACGCGACAGGTGGCGCGCGCACGAAGAAGGCAAAGGGCTCCAATGCCAGGAGGGACACCGTGCGCAGACGCTTGGCCGTTTTCTGCTGCGCGGCAGCCTTCCTTTTGCCGCCGCCGGTCCCTGCGCTGTC
Organism: Acanthamoeba royreba; assembly: GCA_000826365.1. Taxonomy (NCBI): domain Eukaryota; phylum Discosea; order Longamoebia; family Acanthamoebidae; genus Acanthamoeba; species Acanthamoeba royreba. Next base: position 12,280 of record CDEZ01023953.1, read on the forward strand.
ACTGGTCACATCCTCTGGTGCTTGTGCATGGCCATCAAAATTATTCTCCCCCTCCACATCCTCCGTGGAGTGCTCCTCAAAGGTGCGCTTCATCGCGTGAAGCTTCTTTTGTTGACCCAACAGAATAAATGAAAAGCTATTTTCACTTGGTTCAAATGGTTCCTCGAAAAGATTTTCTGAATTTGAGTATGAAAAGAATTCAAGGCACGATCTCGAAAATTCAACGAAGCCACAGGTGTGGCGATTTCAAATTACCGCGACTACCGCGTGGTGCGACGAAACAGAAAATAGGGGAGGCCCGTGGAACATAGAAAAGGAAAGGTCGAAAACGGGGTTCGCAAGCACCCAACAGAGGAAACCACGCACCCGAAGTCAAAGCTTTTGGACCAGGTCCCCAGCCAACACGCCGAATCGATCTTTTTCCTCATCAAACAACTATCCGTAACGCCACCAGGTCAGGGACGCCGCGGGTGTTATAAATATTGAGAAAGAATACGAGCAGGAGGACAAGGGCAGGGAGGCCTGGACAAGACAGGAGGAGGTGGTGGAGGTGGAAAATAGCCGTCTCTGAAACCGGGGAAGAAGAAAGACCAGAACAGAGGTGGTAGCTCGGCGGGACTGCATCATCGGCCATCCCGCCTCCGTAATCCCTCCGAGGAGGCCCCATTTGAGGACTTCAAATTGGGGGGCACGCCCGAGAACGTTACCAGGGAAGAAGAAGGGGGAAAAACGAGGAGAGAACGAGGAGAGCGAGCTTCTGCGAAGGAAGGCCCCATCCCATCCTCCTTATCTGCGCGAACATTCACACCACTACCTACTGCACACATCAATTCAAATCAAAGCCCCCATCCAATGGGAAATTAGAGAATCGATCATTTTCAAAGGTACCACAATCATCCAAAGTAGTTTTCATCATTATGTTGTCTTCCCATTCGTATCTCTCTTTCCCATTTTGTTGATGATGCCTTTCCTCTTTTTGGCATCTTTCTACCTCGTATCTATATCTATATATATCCCCAGCCAGAGTATTCTTCTCTGATATCATCTAATCTAATTTCCCATCTTTCCCGCCTTTGCCCAGATACACGATAATTCATCAACATACGAGAGACAGAATATAATTGAGGAGAAAGATGGGCAACCGTGTCGCGATAGATAGGCGGCCCACACCCCTGGCTGCCATCCTCGCGGAAGACAGCTCATGGGGTTCGTCACGAGGCGGTGGCGGGGGCGGGGACGATGTCGTCACGGTGAACGGTACCGACGACGGTCACGGATTCGGCGGGAAGGGCAACAACAGCAAAGGGAGCGGATGGGGAATCGGCGGTGGCTACAACAGCTCGCTCCATGTGTGGCGGTTCTTTGCGGATGCCGACGACGCGCAGGTGGTACACAACGAAGCGGTGAACCTGGGCGCTCAGTCGTTCGTCTCGTTCGACAAGCACCAGGTCTACCTGGCCCTTCACATCTTCTCAGAGGATGCCGGGAAGATGGCCCGCATGCCTCGGCGTAGCAGCAACAGCTTGCAGAAGATGGCGAATGGGGACGAGGTTGCCGCGGTCGGCGGCGATTCGGCCATGCCCACGAAGGCGTCGGTCGCCTCCCTGTTGGCTTCGTCGATCGAGGCCTTCACGCCCCGAGGCCTCGCGAGCTGTCTCGATGAGGCCTTTATCACATCGACCGACCTGATGGGCGAATCTTCTTCGGAATCGATCTCGGTGGAGACAGATGACAACGGCGACGCGGTCACTGGACACAGCTCGGGGACGCCAAGAACCGAGGAGGGGGACGAAGAGGACGGCGAGAGCGGGCCGCTGGCCTACAACATGTATGTATGGCGTGGGAAGGAGTCGCCGCGGTTCGCACAGGCCCTCGCTCTCACGAAGAGCTTCGAGCTGGAGAAGGCGCTCAAGAGAAACGGCAAGGTAGTGCTGTACGAGCTTTTCCGAAGCGGCGACAAGGTACCGCTCTCTTCGAGGTTCGCCGAGAACCACAACAACCATGATCCTTACTCGCCGACGGCGACGTCCGACGGAGGATCAGCTGCCGAGGCCAGCGCGCAGCAGCGCCACGATCAGCGCAGCGACGACGAGGCCGACATAGATGGCGGGACGGGGTCCGACGATGGAGCCTACTCACGACAGAATCACCTTTACGGTCAGCTGCTGAAGAGGCGCCGCATCTCGCGGAGGAACACAACCGGAAGCGAGGCGGGGGAGAACCCAAGCCGCRAGGGCAGCGGAAGCAACGGAAGTGTTCCGAAGCTCACCCTTCAGCGAGTCAAAAACCTCTTCCAAGCACCGGTATCGCCATCACACCGCGACCGTCGTTCCTTGTCCGCCGACTCCCTGCAGGCCATCATCATCGCCGCCAAGCAGGATCTGGACGCGTCTGAGCCGACATCGGCAACGAGCGCGCGAGATAGCGAAGGAAGTTGGGAAGCGACAGCCGAAGACAGCCTACCTTCTCCTTCAACAACCTCCGGCTCGACGACCCCACCGCGGTCATCGTCGTCAACCAAACCGTCTTCTGCGACGATACCGTCGCCATCTACGCCGCCACTAAGCCACAAGAAGCTCAAAGCCAAGTTCAAACTACCCCCTTTCAAGACAGAGAATGCGAGCAAGTCGGCCCCAATGATGTCGATCCCGATGATCAGCAGCTTCAGGCTATCGGACCTTCAGAACCTTCAGGCAGAGGAGAACGACAACTCCGACCCCTTCAAGGAGTCAGAGGTGAAACTGCGAGGGGACAAGTTGAAAAAATACGATGGCATCTGCTCGAAGATCACGGATCAACTTTACCTCGGAAGTCAGACCGTGTCGAAGGACCTCGCGATGCTCAAGCAGCACGGGGTCACTCACATCCTCAACTGCGCCGGTTCAATCTGCCCCGAGTACTATCCCAACGAGTTCTGCTATCGCACCCTCTACCTCATGGACGGCGTGCGCGAGGACATCACGTGCATGCTCTACGACATCATCGAGTGGATGGATAATGTAATTAATTCGAACGGCAAGATCCT
>CDEZ01023960.1:0-29820 GCA_000826365.1 Acanthamoeba royreba
GTGGTGTTCCGGAGTTCATCAAGAAAATACTTTTCCTTTTCACTTTTCCTTAAGTTTACCGACAAAACAGAAGCCGTAGAACAGAAGCCGAGCCCGCACTACTAACTCCCCCCCGCATCGGTGGTGGTGTTCGTTGGTTCTCCCTCCTCGCTGCTCCTGCGGACTAGCCGTCGTTGTACATACACACACATCTCCACCAACACATCTGCCGGCAGTAGAGACATCATCCATTTCTTCAACCAGTTAATCTTCCGATTGTAGAAAAGCGCCGGGGGAGAGCGAAGAAGAAGATCAGACATGCACAAGCGCACAGGCGGGAGCGCGCCACATCACAACTCATCTTCCTCGCAGACAAAGGAGGAGGAGGAGGAGAAGCTACGGTTTCTAGCTGAAGCGCAGCAGCGGCCGTTCCATGCGTGGGACGGCTACTACCAAACTGCGAGCGGCGACGGCAGCAGTGGCTCGACTGGAGGAGGAGGAAGCGGCGGAGGCGGAGGCGGAGGAGGAGGAGGAGGGGACTACTACCAACCGATCGCGGAGAGTGCGGAGGAAAAGGCCAAGAGCGAGGAGCAGTCCCGGAATGTGACGGAGGTACTGCGCATGGGGAGCCTCATGATGGCGGCGCTGCTGGCGCTGGGGGCGATGCTGGTGTACTTGCGGTTCCTGATGGTGCCGCTGGTCCTCTCGCGGTTTTTGGTGTACCTCTTCCAGCCGCTCGTCAAGTACCTCAGCGGACGACGACCCATGACGTGCATGGGCTCCACTGTGAAGCTGGCGCTGCCCAAGTGGGCGTCGATCCTGATCATCCTGAGCCTGATCGCGGCCACGCTGCTGTTCCTGTGCCTGGTGTTGGGCCTCACCATCCAGGACGTCCTCGCCAACTCGGAGTACTATCTCCTCCGCATCCAGCGCCTCACCAACTCGCTCATCTCCTTCGCCGAGACCATGGGTTACGATAAGGAGCGTCTCAAGGAGCTTCTGCCTGACTTCGATATGACCACTTACGTGATGCAGGTGCTCGAATTTCTCTTCAACCGCTTCCCGGAACTCATCCTCGTGCTGCTCATCGTCGTCTACATGCTCATCGATCTCGAAGATCAGGAGGAGCAGCTCCTCCATCATCCTCGCACCCTTGAAGCCAGACGTGCCCACCGTATCGATAAGCACATTCGTACCTATGTTCTTGTACGCCTACTTTGCCCTCTGCGCACCCGTACCTTTCACTTATGCAACACTGGTGACAGATCCATAGCCTTGTATCTTTCACGGCGGCCGTTATCACAACGTTCGTTCTGTTTGTGTTCGAGGTCGACTTCTGCTTCGTTGTGGGACTGATGACCTTTGCCCTGGGTTACATTCCCAATGTGGGACCTGCTATTTCGCTCGTTCTGCCCATACCCTTGATCTTCCTTGATCCGCGTCCCGTCGTCGTTCGGCTGCTTCTCATCACCACCATCCTTGTCATAACTCAGGTAACGATTGCTGCCATCAGCATGATTTTCTTGTGTTTACTTTTTTTGGTCGTTCGTGTCTAGTTTTCCTTGACGCAGCTTGTGGAAACAAGAGTGCTGGGTAAAGTGATGAACATCCCGCCAGTAACTATTGTAGTTGCGCTTCTATTTTGGAGTTCCGTTTGGGGCATAGTTGGAGCCCTCATTTCGGTAAGTTGCTACGGCAATGCAGGTTGATATGTCAGTGCTAACTTCCCCTCTAGGTACCCTTGACGGTGTCACTCAAAATGTATCTTGAAAGCTTAGACCACCCTGGTTCGTACCCTAAACTCCCAGCCGCTACTGTTGTCACACTGTTTGCTCATCAAGCCTGCGCACAGCTCCGCAAGCGATTGCGGCCTTCCTGATGGGCAACTTCCAAGCGCTTGACCTTACGCGAGGCGACCAGCCAGAGGAAGAGGCTATCGTCGACCTTCAGGCACCGCCCGCGAAGGAATTGTCCGTCCACTGAAGTTTCGCGCCTCACCTCTTTCCACTGCTTATTTATTGTTGGATAAATAACCGCATTCAATCACTCGACACCTTTGGATCAATGATTGCTAGCTCAATGGCTCACTTCGCCTTCTTCCGCCTTATGGACGGAGGAAGCAGAAAGACGTAGCTTGTGTTGAAGGAAAGGCTCGATGAAGAGTTCGAGTGCGGAGCACGGGTAGGGCAGATCAAACTGCTTGAGCACCAGCGGGTGGATGACGCCGAGCACGCCAACCTTCTGTTCCCGCCAGAAGATGTCAGCTCGACGACCGGGGAAGAAGGCAGTATCCTCCGATGGAACAATTTGGTAGCCATGCTCTCGGTCGAAGGGGATCGAGAGAACAAGCATAATGCGATCAAGGAGCCCGTGAATCACCTCGAAACCTGGTGATGTGTTGTAATACACTGCGGCCAGGTTCCTCTTATTTCGTGCTCCCACATCCACGCCTCCGTCCCTGACAAGCACATCCGAGATCTCGAAGATCTTCAACGGAAGCGGCTGTTACGTAGCAGAACAACAAGAGTACTCCATTTAGTGAGAAGGCTCTTCCCGCGAATGGCCAAACGGGAGGGAGCACCTGGTTCTTGTTCGACGCGACAGACTTGAGAAGGCCGATGAGGAGGCTGGTGCGGCCGACTTCGAACTCTTGCGTGGCCGGGTTAGAGATAATCACTGCACTTTCGTCGTCCTTCCTGTTAAGCATAGCGAAGTTCTCCTTTGTCGAGCACTGTCGCACCGAGCAAATGGTTAGATTCCTCAGACCCTGTGATGTACGAGGCAATAAGTACCAGAGAGAAGGTGAAGGCCTCAGAGAAGCCCGCAAAAGCGATCTCATGGCGGAGGAGGTCGGTGAACTTATTGAGAGGCTGTTGCTTGGCTACCGTCGGTGTGCGCGGCACGGTGAGAGTAAGGTTATTGTAGCCATAGGCGATGGCCACATCTTCCATGATGTCGCACGCGTGCAAGATATCGCTCCGTGTGGGAGGAACCAGCACTACAACATCCTTGTCGTCGTTCGCCAGCCGCGCCGTTAATCCCATTCTCTTCAGCAGATCAGCCATCTAGTGATCCGGGCTATCAGCACAATTGGTGTAGACCAGTATTGGCGGAAGTAACGCACCTTTGCAGGGGGGAGATTTATGCCGATGGAGCTGTTAATATAATCCACTGCTGCAGTCTCCTCTCTTTGCGATAGATCAGGATATGTGTGCTCATGACCAGCGGCGTCCACTACCGTCACCGCCTCGACCCTGCAGCGCAGGTAAGCAAGTACTGCATGGAAGTATTCCAGGTACCTGACAGAGATGTGCCGTACGAGTATTTAGAGGAGCAATACTGAGAAAACATAGCTACCATAGTATTGAGGACAATCTTGGCCTTGGTGAGATCAGTGGCTGTGATTTCGATGAAGACATTCTTGGTCGAAAGCTTGATCTTAGAATGGTCACTGTTGATGATCGGTGGGAGCGAGAGCACACGCCCCTTCGCATCTACAACCACCGGATAAACAGGGGAGTCCCGGATAATTGGCACGTAATGCCTAAGGTGGCTATCAACCTACATCACCAGTTTTTGCATTCGTTAGTCCTCTCAAGTAAAATCCAACGAGCAAAGACTGTAAATTCTCCCGTACAGCTAGCTTTTGCATGAGCTGCTCACCATTAAGAGACTCGGTCATGTTGAGGGGAACAAAGACGATATCCTGAGGCTTACGGGCCTCGTATGTGAAAGGGCCCTCCACGGTATCCAAGTCATGCGTGCCGATCGACACCAATGTTCGCTTCCTGTAGCATGCACGGTCGTGTCAACCAACATTTGTATGACCGATTGTGGTGGACTTGAAGAACCTGCAAATGTTCTGGTGGAGCTTCTCCTGGAGGTCAATGAAGCTTTTGTACGATGAATCCGTGAAAGTGATTCCGCGTAGAACGGCACTCACGACGAACGGTCGTACTTCAGAGACCTGATCATTCGCATGAAGAGTGAGTGCCCGTTGGCCGTGAGAGGCTTGAGTCCCGTAGCATGACAACGTACGGTGGGGCTGGTGACAACCCGCTCCTTGGCAGGGGTGACCGTGTACAGAGGCGCCTCCTCCTTGCCAATGAAGATGCGCAGGGCACGCGAAATGCCTTCCATGCAGAGCAGGTCGTACCTGTCCACCATCACCACCGCCGCCGCCACGAGTGAGTTCCGCGCGGGTGTGCGCCCACTCCAAGAAAGGAAGGAGCAATAGGTAGGGGGTACCTATTCGCGGGGACGTCGATCTTGTAGATGACCTCCTCCGACGCGTTGGCTGCACCCGCGGTGCTGCCCTGCTCCTTCTGGATGATCTCCTTCTCCGACGTCTACACCAACCCCCGCCCCCCAACCATGGATTTAGAAAATATTCTTTTTATTTATTTTTAATTGTTTCATTTAATAAATTTTATTTCGAGGAGGGGTCGGTACCACTTCGTCGAGTTCGATGCCGAAACGGAAGCACAGGTCATCGAATTCCTCATCGGCTACACACAATTTTCAAGAAAAAAATAGAACTCAAATCAGCAAGAGCGGGCAGACCCAAAATAAATTCAAATCAAAGAAATAATGAAATGAAATGGGTGGTGATGCAAAACATCTATTTCAATCCATCCACGCTTCAGGGAGGAGAGGGAGGGTAGTACTGTAAGTTTGGCCCAGTCGCTCAAAGAGCTCGTCTCGATTGAGTGAAACCGTCGGCATGTCGTGTGTGGGATGTCTCTCTCGCAAGGGGGGAAGGGGATGAACAACAGGACAACACCGGAAAGCGGAGAAAAAAGAAACACAAAATGCTAAACGCCTTTCAGATTCGCAAATTGTGTTTAGAGAAATTTTGAGGAACAGAATGGTTTCCGAAACGAATTTAAGTCTGACCAATCCAAAATGCGCCGAGTAATTGTTCCGTTCAACCAATCATTTGACGGATTTCCTCAGAGATTCTACGGAAGAAGCTCGGGAGCTTCTGGTTCGTGCACCACACACAAAACCACAACACTCACTACTACTTCCGGAGGATGAAGAGGAACAAAGGTAAAGGCGGCGCTGCGGAGGTGCCACCAGAAACGCCAGCGTCCCCCACCATCTCTTCTGCCCCACGGCCCCCCGCGCCGGCATGGCGGTGGTGGGCGAGCTTGGTGGCGCTGGAGCTCATCTCGGCTGTATTGCCGGGGGTGTGGGGAGTGTGGAGCGTGCTGACCCTCGTCGCCCTCTTCCCCCTTACGGGTCGTCTGCCCTATGACTTGGCCCTCACGGCCCTCATCCTCCTCGCGTTCATCGCCTCCGCCGTTCGACGCAAGCCCGACGACCCCGCCAAGAAGGTGCGCCACCACCTGAAGAAAGAAGAAGAACAACAACTCTTAAAAGACGAGTTCTGTTTCGTTTTCGTTCTTTACTTCATTTTCCATTTTTCTTATTTGGTAAAACTCGAAACGCATTTCATTTCGAAGACAACTCTGGTGGATGGGTGTAGGTGGTGTGGGTCGCGTTAGGAGTGCTCACTGCCTACCATGCTGCGATGGGAGCCCTATGGCCGGTTTGGAGGTACCGTCCTGCTGGAGGGGTTGTTGGCGATGATGAAAGATTGTCGCCCAAGAGGCACAGTGACTGACTCTGTGCTATGATTCCGCAACGAATGCAACAGTCCATGGACGCTGCTCTACTTTGGATGGCTTTACACAGCTCTGTTCCCCTTCTTCGACTCATCCCTGGTGCGCACGTTTATGGGGAGTGATGCGTGAGAATCGTAGTCAATGATGCGCCATCTCCATATTCGCTTAGGGTCGTTACACTCGCACTTGGCCGGCGTTCCTGCGGTTGCCCCTATGGCGGTGGATAGAAGAGGACTACTTCCCCGTTACAGTGACGCGAACTAAGGCATTTGCACTCCCCTCTCCCAGCTTAAAAAGCCTTCGATAGCTCATCAAATTGGCCTCCGCAGGAACTTGATCCTTCGAGACGGTACCTTTTCACGTACGCCCCACACGGCCTGTGGTACGTCCGTGTTATCGTTCGTTTATATTCAAATATGGGATCAGTGACTGAGCCGCCGATTAGGACATGGGGATTGTGGACGGCCCTCATCTCCAAGCAGTTCCGGGATCTCTTTCCTCAAATATCTTGGCGAAGTACGGAAGTCTTGTGCTCTCCCAACTCGTAGCCTGAGACAACTCATCTGATCTTATTTCCCTCGCAGTCCTAGTCGCCACCCCGCTGCTCATGTTACCTGGGGCTGGCCATTTCATCCACTGGATTGGTGGCATCTCCGCCACGGCAGAGGCAGCCAACGAGAGCATCAAGGCCGGGCATAGCATCGTTGTAATTCCTGGGGGGCTGGCTGAGGCCATCCTTTCTTCACCCACTGAACAGGCGATCCTGCTGAAGGCGAGGTACTACTGCAGCGTTTCTTGCCTTTAGATGACTCTCATTACTTGCGTTGCGTCGTTTCTGAAGGAGAGGATTCCTCAAGCTGGCTGTCCAGAACGGTACGCCGATTGTTCCCATGTACGGGTTCGGAGAGACATCCCTCTTTCATCAGGCACGTTCCCTCTAGAGCGCTGGCAATGCTCATCCGGCGTTGGGCTCATTCGCATTACCTGGTGGCAGGTTCCATTTATGCGTGAGCAACGCCTACGATGGTCCAGGATGCTCGGGTTCCCTCTCACTGTTTTCTGGGGCATATTTGGCACTCCCGCTCCGGTAATCCCATAAGCAAGCATCGTATGAGTAGCCTTCTCACATGTGATTTCTTTGCAGGAGAGCCGCCCAGTACATGTTGTGGTGGGCGCACCCATTGAGGTCACTCAAAAAGCCGCCCCCACGGAGGAAGAGATAGCCCATCTCTACTCTCGCTACGAAGCACAGCTTGTCGCGCTCTATGACGCGCACAAGCAGCCCACCGATCCACCTCTCAAGATATATTAACCAGCGGTACACGAGAACAACCGTGATCTAAAGCAGCGGTACCTTTACCGCCCCGTTGTCAATACACCTCGTATAACTGAGGCCCCAGTTGCTATTAAAACGCTTACCGCTAAACAAGGTGGTTTCCATTTCAAGATAGCTTACCTAAAGCGAGGGTTATCCTTTCGCCTTATCGCCCCAGAGAGTTTCTTGACTCTCTCAGGTTATTAGGGAGTCAACTAGGCCTAAATCGTTATCAGCAAGGGCAACAACCCTGACTGCGCGCTCCTCCTTCCGGCCCTCCCTGGCACTGGCGCCTCAGAAGAGTCGTCAATAGCTTGGAGCCTCGGTCTGCTAACTGTGGCTTCAAACAGGCGAGACTGCCATGATGGAACAACAGGATGCGGTCGTCCTCTCTAATGGGCAATCGTCTCCATTCACTTCTGCCTCTTCATCTCCCGCTTCCTCGGCCTCTTTCTCCGCCACCACATCTCCCTCCTCCTCTCTTACTACACCTTCACCCTCCTACATGACTCCGTCGACCCATTCTTTCTTCCCCGTCAGCCCCTCACCCTCATTTCTTTCCAATGGAGAGGAAGGGACCACCCGACGAGGAGGAAGCGTCATTGTAGGACGACGAGATGGCCGACTTGTGTCATCGGGAGGGATGATGAGTGCGTCCTCAGATAGTAATCAGCGAAAAGAGAGTAATGACGACACTAGCCTCCCATCCCTTCAAGTGAGGCGGGGCCAGAACTCTCTTCATCATTCCTTGGGCTCTGGGTCACTCTCTCCGACCCACCCTCACGCCACTTTTTCCATGGTACCCTACTTTCACCCAGCTGTCCTCCTTTCATCTGCCACAAACGAGGACGTGCCACTTTGTTAGACATGCAACGCACTCACCAGGTACGGTTGGTACGCGGAAACAGGATGTTATAGACACAGAGAAGAACACACGTGCGCGCACATCAAGTGAAGAGGACGCAGCACCTCGGCGGCGAGCATGGGCAGCGAGTACGAAGCGGTCCAGCGATCCCAAAGCCGAGCCCGTCACCGGAGAGGCTCTGACACAGAAGCGTAGCCTGATATCTGCCAAGCCACAGTACATTCCATTTTCTCCCCACATTCCTGACCAGACATATCGCTGATGGGAGTGATACCCCATGGCCGAGCAGAAAGCTGCGAGGTAGATTGAGCGCCGAATTTGAGTCAGAAAATACCCAAGGTCGTGCGCGAAAGGCTTCCTTTGCGGAGCATCGGCTGTTGCACAATCGTTCTGAGGAGATCCTTGCCGAGGCTGTCTGTACGGATCCTCCACAAATAAGTCTGGCCTCACGCAGCATGCTCACGTTTTATATAAAAACAGCCGCCCCAGCTATGGTCATATCTGCAGTGGGGGAGACCTTGATTCGACAAGAAGAGGTGTATTTGGAGGGATGGCTCACTAAGATCAACGCTGACCAACGGCGATGGTTCGTTCTGACGAACGAAACCTTTTCTTACTATAAAGACGAGGTGAGTCCTGCTTGAATCTGGATTGTGGATTGACGTCCCTCACACGCGCTTGTTCGCAGAACACATCTGGCGTAGAACCGCGCATTCGAGTGCACCGAGAAGAGCTTAAGCGAGTTTCTCGATCGATGGCCGGGATGGAATCGGGAAACAACACCACTCGCCGAGCTCATAATGCGCTCCTTCGCATGGTGAAAACTCCACGCACTCGTAAAAAGATTACCAACAGTGCTTCAACCCCAGATAACTTCGGCTCTGCTGTAAGTCCCTCTAGGTATGAACGTCCGTCACATGGTTCTTTGGTGCACTGTGATCATACTAGTCCATGCAGGAACACCAAGTCGCAGCAGTCGCCCACAACGGGGAGCGAAAAGAATCTTCACCAGTTCATTCCCAATTTTTTCATTCTTACCTCGTGTCCACAGGTTGCTCCTTACTCATTGCCCTTTGCTTAGGCACACCTCATAACGCTGTGGAATCGGTCAAATAGGAGCGCGCGTTTGCTTTAGGTACAGATGATTGCGTCGAGACGGCCGTATGGATGCTCGCTCTCGGAGGCATCTCTCAACAAGATCTCCGCAATCCGAGTGAATCTCCTCTCGACGAAACCGAAAGGGTACGTGTTCTTCGTGCAAGGGCCGATTACGATCTCACGAGAGGGTTCCCTGGTGAATACAGCGAGAATTGCTGCGGTATCTTCATTTCGAGGGCTACAAGGGCGGGATCCTCAAGACCTCGTGGGAAGAAGAGTGGCACTATTGGCCGAAGGGCTTAATTAAGTCCGACCGTGGTGTGGACCAACCTATCTCTTATACTTGGGACGGCGAATGCTTCAATCCCGTGCTCAAGGTATATAAGTGGACCATCTGCTTCATCTTTTCTGCCGACAACTCAAACCCAACTTTAGCAGGGCGATGAACAGAACTTCGGGCGGGGTAAGTGGAATGGAGTGTGGATAGAGTGGTATCCACCAGGATCTTCTACCGCTGTAGTAAAGGTAAGCCAGAAAAGCTCGAAGTGGAGTGCTCGGGTTCTGAGAAGAGCGGGACGATCCAGTATCAATGGCATCCAGTAGCGCGCGAGTATCGAACAGAGAAGGCGTCTGATAACTGGAAATGGACACGACATTTCCTCGCCTCCACATCTGGACGAGGAGAATGGATCATGGAGGGAGAGATTCCAGAGATCGTTGTTATGGTACGCGGATCATGTTTAAGTTCTGCCTGGCACAAAGACTAACTCAGCTCTGACCCCGATTCCCTCAAGATGCTGCAACTGTTGGTGTACGCCCGGGAGCGGCCAGAAATGCGAACGCCCCCGGGGGCAGTTGAGGAGGGGATGAAGAAGGAAGACATCATCAAGAACCGATTGAAGGATTTTGAGATTATGGGAGTGACGGACTCAGAGATCGAACGCCTCCTTCAACTCAGGAAGCTTAGCGAGAACAGAAAGCAGCGGCATCCCAACAACTCAGCGAGTGAAGCAGCCATATCGTCGTCTTCTTCGCCCGTGAGCAGCAGCACTGGTGCCCCAGCGGTTCCTGAGATAACCAACCACACGCCCAATTCTTTGTAAAGATCACCATCGTCCTTTAACTCAGCTAGTTGCTTTCTCGTAATCTTGCTCCACTATATTCTTCTTAATATGGTTGACCCTCAAGAGGTGGCTAGTCACGATATTGCTGCATGAAGTTATGATGGAACTTGGCGATCGCTTCCACCACGGTGTCGATCTGAGAGAATTTCCTTTCAGCCAACCAAACATGGCTGGTAGCAGAAGGAACGTTACCTTGTCCTCGGGGGGCAAGAAGGTGGTGCGGAAATGGAAAGTACCATCCTTTTGACCGAATCCAGAACCCGGCACCACGCAGATGCCTGTTAATGGAATGAGTGATTGGTTCATCCAGCATGTACCGAGGGGAGATATACCGGTGTGGTCAAGGAGGGAGAGGCAGTAGAATGAATCCGGGGTCTTGTTGTGTTTCAACGCTTCCTACGCATAGCTGTCAGCAGTGTGGACAACGATTCCAACACGCAGAAGTGCATACCGCTACCGCGTTCTTGGGAAGACGGACGCGGGGGAAGAGATACATTGCCCCCTCGGCTTCGTTGCAGGTAACTCCCTCCTGTAGAAACGAAGAGGGAAAGGAATGAGTATGCGGCATATTGCTTCCTGATGGAGCGACTTACAAGTTGATTGAAGGCCTTGGTCAAGCGAAGAGCACGACGTTTAAGGGACTGGAATATCTCCGTGGTCTCCTTGTGGTAAAGGTCGTGGGAGGGGTCACCAGGCACCGGGGGTCGGACCATCAAGTCAACCACAACTTGTCCGACCTACTCCATAAAACGCATCATTTGCGTCAGTGGTGCCAGCGCCAGCGTACAGGGGCTTGAATTTTGGTAGACGGACCAAGTTAGGACAAAGAGAGATGGAAGCAAGCTTGTAGAACTGCTGTTTCACCTCTTCATCAATTCCAATTAGTTCCATGAAACCACCACGGTGACCACATCTGTATAATGTCTGAGTCAAATACGTGAAATAAGACTGAGAGATGCGCTACGCACTCGCCAATAACACCCTTGGAGACTGAGTGGAAAGAAATAAGCTCGGTATCCTTATACTTGGGTCCCATATCGCGTAGAACCTTCTTGAATGAAACCCACGGTTTGGTATACGCGTTGGTCTGGTAGACTTCATCTGCCAATAACACGATACCCCGACGATGGCAGAAATCGATTACCTGCGACAACAAATAATAAATAGATTTAAACACTATGACATTTCAAAGGATTAAAGAATGGGCACTTGTGTGCTGGCGGTGTACCTCTTGCATGTTGGATTCGGAAAGGCACTGGCCAGTCGGGTTACCGGGATTGATGATTACAAGAGCGCGCGCACTAACGCCCTTGCGGTGGGCATCGTCCACAAGAGTTTCGAGCTCGGATACTTGGAGGCCCCATGAGTTTTCTTCATTAAGGTAATAATTCAGCTGGGTGCCACCCAGCAGTGGGATGGTTGCGGAGTACAGGGGATATTGCGGAATGGGGATCATGATCTGACGTTTAAGGAAATTAGTACAAATCTACTGCATTGAGCTATATTGTGCATCAAAAGCTGATTACCCCATCCTTCGGGCCTTGTATGAGAATGGTGAGCGCCTTATTGACGGAACTGGAAGCGCCATCTGAGAGGAAGATGTCCTGCCAATGATTTCAAGATAAGCATGCAATGCGCACTTAACATTGTTAGGTGGGCAAGTGCCTCTGGATCAGCAGGATAGTTGTCACGCTTGTGGAGGAAGGCGGCAACGTGCTCACGCACAATACGTTCGCCCTTGCTATGCGAATAAGCTCCTGTGCCGCCAGAAAAATTGCTCAACAGAAGTTTAGCCCTTGATACCACGTCCTGTTTGAGATTGTATCAGTCTAGACGAGGTAGCGATTGACTCCACGCAGTCAGACATGCCTCCGGGAAGATCTGAGACGCGAGAGGGTGCTCAACGAGTGTCGGGTACTCCATGCACGATAACACTTGACGGAAAAAAGTGATAGGCTTCTGGTGCAGCTGCTGTGGATTTCCTAAGGTGGCGATGAATTGAGCGACACACAAGTAAGGCGAGGCCATCCGCTCAAACTAAGGTAGGGCATATTTCTACCGATGTTGCAATAGATTATCTCCTTGAAGGGCAGATTGTCCCGCTGAGCAGGATCGGCCAACATGCGCTGGTACTGATCAGCCTTGATCACCAATTCACCGCGCACTGCATACGCTGCTTCCACTACGGCCTAGTCACACACACATCCAGTGTCAAATGATTGCACTTCTGGCCCGAAAAAGCGGACATTCACGCGTGAATGCATCCACCCACGACAGCGAGGGAGGGCCTCCCACCTGGTTCATGGTGGCCTTCGTGAGCCTCCCCCGAATCGGCCCTGTTAGGGATACGTATGCATATACGTGTACACGGTAAGCGCACCAGACTGGGGAAGGCACACCACCACCATCACCACCACCACTACCTCACCCCCTTCCATATATAATATATATTATAATATTTTCTTCATTTCCAGTAACGTGAGGCCGAAGAAAAAAGAACTAAAAAGAGAAAATAAAACCCTTCGTGTGCACAGGACTTGAGTACCGGAGGGGGCGGCAGCAGGGGGCGGGGCAGAGGCGGTGGTGGCGAGGGGGCGGACGACGTCGCCGTTCATGGGGCGAAGGCGGAGCGGAACGGAAGCGGAGGTGAGGGGGGAGGCGGCGATGGTGCTCCCGCGAAGGAGGCACGTGTGCTGCTGGCGGAGGTGGGGGTGGTGGCGGGGAAGAAGCACGCGCTGCAGGCGGGTCGCTCTCCTCATGAGGCTCTGAGCAGTGCACTCCTCTCCGGTACTAGTGGACTAGGCCACCACTTCTCTCGCGTCCTTTGCCCGATTTCGGAGGGATGGCCCGTGGAATGAGAAATATGTATCAAGAAACAAAAAGAAACAAAAAAGAAAACGCCTCCCCCTACGTGGCCCAATGGAGGCCGTCCGCGTGGCCTGTGGAGATATGCAGCAAACGCACAACCACACATACCAAGCTGGCTGGCCCGCCACAGTGTTCACCGGCAGCTGTTGTGTTCTCTCTCCTCGCCTAGTCGTACTGCAGTATTGCCACAACGTGTTCTGCGCGAGGAGTCTCGATTTTGCGTTGGGGCCCAAAAACAAAACAAACAGTTCCGCTGACGAACGCACCGCACCACCCACCCATATATTTAAAGAGATGGAACGAAGAGGGCACAGGTGCACCTTGGTGGTCGCTTTGGTTGTGGCAGTGGCCGTGCCATTGGTGCTTCTCCTGGCCTTCGCTCCTTCCGAGGCTCTTGCCGGGCGCAACTACTACGACGTCCTCGTGCTCGTCCCCTCCACGCCTTTTCTTATTTCTTATTTATTTATTTATTTATTTATAAAATATTTAATTGGTTAATTCTATTGAAACACTCTGGGTGAATTTAAATATGCTTTTTCGTTTTTGAGATCAACAATAAAAGCCATATAGGGTAAATGTAGCGCGACTAACTCTGCAGTGTTGTGCATGGCCATCCCCATCAAGGGAGTACCGAAAGACGCGTCGGCAGCGCAAATCAAGAAGGCCTTCAAGAAGCTGAGTGTCAAGTATCACCCGGACAAGAACCCAGAGGGTCGCGATATGTTCGTGGAGATAAGCAATGGTAATCGCCTTTCATCCTGTTCCTGATGCGCGCTTGACGCAGTGAGTACCACCCTGCATTCTGAACCGGATTGCTATGACCAGCCTATCAGGTGCTCGCAGATCCGGACGCACGAGCCAAGTATGATCGTTTCGGAGAGGAGGGACTCAAGCAAGGTCAAGGCGGTGGACCCGGCTTCAAGTAAGTCCTTGCATGTAAGCCAGCTCAGCTTTCAGCATTAACTCGTTGTCGTGTCACGTGTGGCCATCTCCATGGACAGATTCAACGACGCTTTCAATGTTTTCGAGCATTTCTTCAGCTCTGGAGGTCACGGTCCTGGTGGTGCTCACTTTACTTTCACTATGGGTCCTGGTGGTTTTGGCGGAATGCCGGGTGGGTTCCAGTTCGGTCAACAACAACAGCAGCAACAACAACAACAACAGCAACATCAACAACAGCAGGTAGATACGCATATTTTTGAATAAGCACGAGACATTGCTCACCGATAAACTCCTTCCAGCGGAATCAAGAGCGGCTGTATGATGACCGAGGTGATATCACCGTTCTCAATGAGAAAAATTTTGAGTCCACCGTGCTAAATGATGAAAATAGCATTTGGATTGTCCAATTCTTCTCGACTTCATGCACGTGCCGCTTCTACCCGCCTTGCTAGCAAGCACGATATTTTGACGTAATTACTTATGACTTCTAGGCGGACATTGTCATAAGCTTGCCCCGGCGTACAAGGACGTTGCCAAGCGGCTACGGGGTATTGCTAAGCTAGGTGTTGTGGACGGCTCGGCAGAGCAAGGTCTCCTAGGAAAGTACAATGTTCGGGTACGAACCCTCTCTCATGCACCAACATGCTTTCATCTCATCTCACAGCCTCATGTCCACGCACGCTGAACAGGGATTTCCCACAATTTTCCTCTTCCCTCCCGGCGACAAGCCTCACGTTGAGCCCGAAGAGTACAAGGGACCTCGCCATTCGGACGGAATCGCTCAATGGGCACTCAAAGTACGAATTCATGACCCAGTTATCTTGTGTCTTACATTAAACGGCCACGCCATTTAGGTGCTGCCTTCCTTCGTGAAGGAATTGAACAGCTACGCTCAATACTCCGAGCTTTGCTTGGGACCTTCTTCGCCGACTTGTGTGCTCCTGTTCACGGACAAGTTCGTATCCTGCGCCACCTCTGCGTGAGAAGTCCAAACCAATTTACATACTCTGGCCGCCAATTATTAGGAAATCTGCCACTCCGTTTATTTATTCCGCCTTATCTCGAGATTTCAAGGATCATTTCTCATTCGGTCTTGTTCGTACGTCTACGGCTGACGCAGAGCCCATCATCCAAGAATATGCTTCCATTATCGGAGACAAGGTACGCCTCTCTTCCTGCCCATCAAGTACCGGACACCCGTTTAGGCTAATATGTTCTTCTGTTAGTATCCCACCGTAGTTGTGAAAGAACCTGCCAAAGTGACGGCCTACAAGGAGGATTCTATATCGTTCTTGGAGTTACGCAAGTGAGTCCCTCCGCACCACGCAACTATTAGCATACCGTGTAGATTTAACGTTGATCTGTCATTTTCTTTCAGGTGGCTCACCAAGTTCGCGCGACCACACGCCAGTTCGCCATTCGGTCAGGCCCGATCTACGGCTGCGGATTCCGGAGAAGTTCACGAACTTACCACGGAGTCGCTCGCTAACCTTTGCCCGTTGGAATCGAGTGTCCTATGCGCCATAGTTTTTCTTCCTCAGGATCAGCTTGGTAGGTTAGCTCGCTCGTTTTCTTTCTTTTCTTTGCCTCACTTGCTGTATTGTAACTGCAGGAGATAAGGAGACTTTAGCCGCACTCAAGGCACTTAACCTCAAGTACAGTAACGATCGATTCGTATTCGTCGTTGCTCACGACGATAAACAGAAGGCGTTCAAGGTAACACCACTGGTCTTGATCCCCCACATGTGATGCTAACGCAATGTTCCTGCGTTAGCACGCACTACTAGAGGGAGTACAGGAAACAACGCCACAACTTGTCGTTTGGAATCCCAAGAAAGGCCGAACCGTGGCTCACGAGGTACGTGAGTGAACCATGCGTCCTCGCTCAGCTTCTTCTTACCACACTCTACTCAGGGAGACCTCACTACTGAGGCCATTTCACAATTCGTAGATGCTCTGGTAGGGGGCGGCAAGCGGTGGACTCGACTCACTTCTTCTCCTGCGTCCCTCCTTGCGCAGTGATGATAATTCGTTCCTGCTACGAGAGAGTATATATTTATTTGCTATTTGTGTGTTCTTAGAGCGCTGCCATCGCGGTCTCTCTCCCTTCTCCTGTTGTGCCGGATACTTGCCCCTTTCCTCCTTCCCGATCCCCCCACCACCAAATTCCGCCGGGGCGGAACAGGCAGTCCACACATACCTGTGCAGGTCCCCTCCTCCTCTCTACATTCTCTTGTAGCTACAGTCCCCACGCCTCACCCCCCCCCCNNNCCAATCCACCATTCCCCCCCAAAAACAACAAAAACATAAAGGGGGCGCAACAAGAGGACCCTGCGCAACTAGAAGAGGAGGAGGAAACACCCACGCGCACTCCCTTTCACAGATCCCAAAACACGCTGGCGTGTAGAGGCCAAGTGCACCCCCCCTCTTCCGCCAACATTGCCCTGCCCAGAGCAGCCCTCCTCGCCATCCATAATCAGTCTACTGCCGCCGATCAGGTAATGAATTACGTTACTGCACATGTTATACTGGCCAGCGGTTCATGCCCTTCTGTAAAATACCAGAGAAGAATGATGGGCCGCAGCTTTTCAGCGGATGCTGCAGCCTCGGAGGACGATGGTGGAGAGGTACATCTCCCCGCCTGACGACGCCGCGCTATGCGGTTTATTCATCACTCTCGCGTAGAGGGGAAAGAAGAGGCGGGACTGTAGAGTCTCGTGGGGTGTGCTGATGGTTGTCGTGTTGTTTCTGCTGATGGTGCTGCTGCTGCTGTTCGCTCGGTGATGGACCAGATGGCTTGGCCAGCCTGTCTATGCACTTCTCTAACTTCATCAACGCGACTCTATGTGTACTGTTCCGGGCTGACAGAGTCTCCTTACGCGCGTCCTCAATCACGACAACTGCGACTCGTGCGGCGAGGGCGGCGAGCTTATCTGCTGCGACCGCGTACGGACCCTTGACAAATCTCCATAAGCTTCACAATTGTCATGACTCAATGTCGTTTCCACCGGCTCTTCGCTAGTGCCCGGCGTCGTTTCACTTGGAGTGCTTGAATCCGCCTCTGCCTCAAGTTCCAGAGGGAGATTGGTTCTGCCGAGCATGTGCCCTGCAGGACATGGTACGATTACATGTACGCCTCAGTTTCCATCACCACTCACTTACTTTCCTTCCAGCCATTTGAACCCATGGAAATGACTATCATGGGACGACTGCTGCAACACTTGGAGGGCCGCAACCCGGTCGCCTTTTCTCTGCCAATGTCAATAATCAAGAATGT
This sequence comes from Acanthamoeba royreba, assembly GCA_000826365.1. Classification (NCBI taxonomy): domain Eukaryota; phylum Discosea; order Longamoebia; family Acanthamoebidae; genus Acanthamoeba; species Acanthamoeba royreba. The sequence continues at coordinate 17,099 of CDEZ01023960.1, forward strand.
GGAACGTAAGCTGCCTGTCTATATGGTCGCGTCGGTTGAACTGCTAAAGACGAATCCAATTGCAACAGAGTGGAGTATGGTGGACAATACGCCCGCTATTGACGATGGCGCTAGACCAGGAGAAACCAACTTTTTTGATGAAGATTTAAGCGAATCAGACCGTACAATGCGCCAAGGCAAACGCAAGCGTGTCCACAATGACCGATTTTGCAGTTCCTGCTCTTTACGTGGCTCACCAAGCGAGAATTTGGCTCAGTGTGCGAAGTGCGTAATCTCAGCCACCCGTGCAATGCCTCTCTTGTCTCACTCTTTAGCTGCTAGATGCCCTCATTCGTATCACTTGTGGTGTCTTGATCCACCCTTGCTGGACCAGCCAAAGGTAGATTGGTTGTGTCCGGCACACGCTGAGCCGCTCAAGTCCTATGCACCGCTAGTATGACCTCCCAGCTAATCACATCCCGTACATAACTGATATCACCATTCACTTAGTACAACAAGCGATCCCGGCAAGGCCAAACATACGTAATACCCAAGACTCACATACGGCTGGATTTTCCATTCAGTACGAGTCTTTGGACTCCACCATCCGTGACGCTCTCACAATCAAATCAACCAAACCGAGTGATCAGACGCTTTCGCGTACATGTACCCCAATTTTTGTGTGACTTTAGTACTAGAGTACTAACAGAACAGTCCATCGCACAGAGGACTGAGGGTGTTCAGAGGGAGACTAGCACACGGCCAAGCAGACAGGAGCAGAGAGAGGTACTTCCTATCCATCCTGAGGAGGCTTTTCTGATCTCGAGACTTGATACAGTGGCTTAGCAGCTTGCTTTCTTTCGAGCACGATCTGCGAAAACAGATTTCCGCACTGAGTAACGGTATCCTTTAACTTATAGCCTTATCAGAGACCAGGCTAGGTATTGATGTCTTGATTGTAGAGGAGGTGTCTTCAGATGCTAGTTCTGCAGCTTCTACGCTCTCCACGCTTGATCCCAACCAGCCTAATCACACAATCAAAGAAACAGATAGCATGGATATCGAGGTAGCTCTCCTTGCACAATGCCACTTGTAAAGCTCCTCACTTATCAGACGCGTGAAACAGAGAAAACCGCAACAAAGTTACATTAGTGCTAACGGTTCCAACTCCTCATTACCGCAGCGAGACAAAGGTGCCAACCTTAAGGAGATACTTGAGCGCACAATGTGCGCGACTGATCCTGCAGAAGCACTACGTCATCTTCCTTCCAATCTAATCCAACAGCTCGCACTCGAACGTCTCGAAGAGATCATTAAAACCGTTCCAAACGGCGGCACTCATCCTTCTAACACCTCGCTTCCGTCACCCAATCAAGCGGCAGCAGTACCGACCCTTCCTATCTCTTTGGTACCATCGATGGTCCAGTCAACTCCCAAAGCAATACCGGAAGTGACTGTTGAAGACGTTACCCCTTCTCTCGCTGTCGAGTCAGCAACGCCATCGAGCAAGCGAAAAAGCAGCGCTTCACCTCCTTCTGAACCTCCATCTGTGCCTCAACCACTACCTGACAATCCCCCGTCCGTCGGAGCTGACAGCACTTCAGGTTCACCCAAGTTGAGCAAAAAACGGGCAGCTTCAACGCGCATGGCCCCAAGTAAGCGAGGGCGAATGACTCCAGCCGAAGATGCTCCGGTATTAGAAACCCCTTTGCCGAACGAGTCCCTTGACCTTAGCCCTCCATCGACAACATCTCGTGTATCTGCGCCGATGGCAGGCTTGCCCTCCGATACTTCTGCCTCCTCAATTACGGCAGGTTCTACGGTGGCGACGCCTGCATCTAAGCCTGCAGCCTCCTCACCACAGCCATCTACCGCTTCCCAGCCCGGTGCCTCTGGAGTTACTACCACCACCAACCTATCGGCCTCCAGTGCCGTTCGCCGTCAGAGTGCTACCACCCCACCTGAGAAGCCCTCAGGTGCCACTTCCTCTGACGCAGCAACCAAACCAGCCACCAAAAAGACCGTACCAAAGCCCGCTGTGGCCGCCGCTGGCCTACCCGTATCCGTACTTTTCTCTCTATTCAATACTTGATACTCCCCTCCTTACTAAATGCGTGTTTGACGGTCCCAATCAGAAGCCGAAGGAACAACCCGCTGCCAGGCGAGCTCAAACAAGTAATACTAAACGGCCACCCGACGTTCAATCCGGGACCAGCGATTCGCCGATCATTCTCATTGATTTAGTCTCTGCCCCTGCGCCTGCGAGTACTTCACGTAAAAATGTTGCTGCACAGCCACCTGGTAAGGACCCTTCAAGATCTCCTGCGCCACCCGCTCCAGTTCCTGCGGTCAAGGCTTCTCCCGTAAAGGCTGCTCTGTCTGCTTCCACACCTAAGCCAACTCCGAACGCTGGCGTCCCATCGGGTGCCGGTGCGTCAAAGTTGAATAGCGATAGCAGAGCAGCACCGTCCACTGTCTCAGTCTCCGCTACCGACAGTTCTTCCAACATGCGCGTATACGCTGAGGTAGAAGTATGCTACAATGGTATGCTGCTATCATCCAATATCTTGCTTCGGCCACTGACCGTACAGGAACTTGGACCTCAGGCCCAGCGTTACCGGGTCTTACCCCGCCACGCCCACGGCAGTTTCTAATGACCGGGAACGTTCTTGTTATTGGTACGTATTAATTTAACTTTTGTCTGTCAACTTGCTACTAAGAAGAGCCAACCCCTTTCGTGCAGGCCGTCGGAAGATGTTTGAACCCAACGACGCCGAGAATTTGCAGGAGTGCTCTCTGGATTTGTCTGATTTTCCTAAGGCGAACCTGATTTCGCGGTTTGTATCTTTCCTACTTACTTTTGGACTTAATCTCATTGTTCGCACAGGAAGCACGTGGTCGTCAAACTTGACAACACACCGGGTTTGTTCAAGGTGGAATACTTTGCGCGAAATGCCACACAGCTTAATTCTGAGTACGTTGATTCCACCGGTGGACTGGTGGGTAGCAGGCAGTGTTAACGTACCGCGGGTGGCTACGTTATCAGACCCCTGCAAAGTGGTCGACCTCGCGCTGTCCGGTTACCCTTTGAGCTCTGCTTTGCCGACGTGCTAATGAAGTTCAAACCGCCCAGCGTGGATTACGCTCCGCAGGTACATCTACCGCGGGTGTTGCTGGTGTGTTTCCCTGTTAACTGGCGGTTTGCCTCAGAGTTGGATTCAGTACTGGGCTGACAAGAGGCGTGCATTCTTAGCCGAAGCGCAAAGCAGCCCGTAAGCGGAAGAAGACTGGAAGAGATGTGGCTCCAGCCATGCGCGTCGGCGTCATTCGTTAATAAATAAACAAATAAATAAATAAATAAAGATTCCTGTCTGGTTACTGGTTTCGTCGCATCAGCCCCGCGCTTGTCAGGTTGATGAGCTCCTCCGGATCCAAGTGACCGGTGGGAGGACGCTTAGTGGTAGGATTGTCCTCGTCGAGTGTCTCATCCTGCTCCATGGCATAATCCTCACTACCTACTGGTGTCTCTTGGCGGTTTCTGGCTCGCTCTTGCTTCTTAGCTTCCTTCTCTTCCAACATCGCTGCAGCCTTCTTCGCCTGCGCCAAGGGGAGACACATTAGAGCTCAGTTCGGCAAGCTGACTCAAGGAATTGAGTACTCGTTCGATAGCGCGTGCGGCAGCCTCTATTTCCTTGTGATTTTTGTCGAGGGCGTGCTGTAGATCCTTGCTGAAGTCATGCACGACCTGTATCACATCTGAGCCTGGTACCTCTCCGAAAAGCACCGCGAGATCATTGAATCTATCCGGCAAAAGTAAGTACTGTCCTCACAAAGCTGCTAGGTAGAGGTGGCATACTTTTGGGCTAATTCGAGAGCTTCATTGCGAACTTCGTCAACTATTGGCCTGGCTCTCTTCACGAACGAGTTCATCACCCTGCACAAACGCACCATGTCATTTGGGAATGAATTGCTTACTCGCCGAGGAAGCACTTTGCATACATAGGGAAATTATCGCTAACGCCCTTAGCTTGCATCTCTTGTACGAAGCCTACGTTTCAACTTGTTAGGGTGGAGCTTACAAAACATTAATGCACACGTAATGCACCTTCGACATTTGTTATTCCAACGGAAAGAGTAGCCGTTTCCTCGCTGGCCGCACTCACCATATCTGCAGTACGTTAAGTTGGCGAATTGCGGCTTTGTGTGAATGTGTGTCAGAAGGTGGCACCCTTGTACTGTCTGCCAAGATTTGGCATATCATAATCCAAGGACAACAGCTTTGGGTTCTGAATTTCGGTTCATGAGCATGGTGAGACCTGTGCTCACAGGAGGTTAGTGCTGATGGTACCCTCTGCTCCAGGATTTGGGCTAGTAGTCTCATGAGGTTCCATCCCGTGTTTTCCGTGTCACGCATATCGGTAAGCTGATACCGAGGAATCGATTCAGTACAGCCTCGCCCAAAGATGCGCTTATTCTTACCTTAAGCAATGAAGAAACCTTGTAGCCCTTCGCCTGGCCACCGAAGTATCCATCGTTAAGGTAATTGCCAAGCGCAAGTACCCACTGCAATCCGTAAACGATATTCTATTAAAAAAGATCATATATGTTACTAGTTGAGGCTATACCGTCATTATCTCGAGAAGCTTTTTGCTCTTGAGGACTTGCCCGACAGCTGTCATCGAGGATCGTATTTTCTGAAATAATGAAACATCCAATAAAATCGTCAACCTATTACCCTCAGGTCTCAGGAGAGAGCATACCCTTTGCGCCTCATCAATCAGCTCTTCAAAGTCGGCCTTGAAGGAAATGGCGAATAAACGTTCCTCCAGGTAAGCTATGTCCCTCAACTGCAGTTGTGATGCCTAAGTGACGAGAGACAAGCAAGAAGCATGTTGATAAGAAGTACTGAATAGAAGAAACGATCAGCTGGCGGAAGGACTCGAGTGTCACCCTTAAAGCTCTGCAATGCCGTCATCTGATTGGTCATTCAAAAAGTGAGCTTGCTTCTGTGAGCGTTCACGCTCTGGCAGGCAAGAAAGGCACCTCTTCTCGAGACGGGAACACTTTGGCGAGGGATTTCAGGATCTCCATACTTACGCCATTTGGATCAGCAGAGAGAACTACACCTCGGACCTGTTGCCCTGTCAAGTTCGCCGACTTCATCAAGATTTCTGTGAAGACCAGTGCACTTTAGATTTCTAAGAGCTAGTATTTGTGGATGGCGGGTTACCGAGATTGCGGGACTTCTTGTCTTCAAGAATCTTAACCTGAGGTAGTTCTTCTTTTTCTGCATCTGCACCTTTCTTCCCAAGCTTCTTCGCCTCTTTGATGTAAAACATCTTATGAAGCTTATCCCTTATCTCTTTATTCTCAGCTTTCTCGATGCTCAATGGCTCCCACTTGATGCTCTGTCCAGGTAATCATAAGTACCCACAGCGACACACACAACAGTTGCTGTTTAGGACGACAAACCTTAAAGACTGTTTCGGGTATCTTCGGATCCGGTATGGCAACCCAATTGAATCTTCGTAGCTTGTCTCTATTCAACACTGTGCTCGGATTAGTCAGACAAGCGTGCTTGAAATCTAAGCCCAAAGAGTACCTTTCATCACGGGAGCTCCGCCGGGCGGCGGTGGCACTCCAGGCGGAGGTGGCACCCCGGGAGGAGGGGGCGGCGGGGGCACCCCGGGAGGAGGAGGCGGCGGAGGTCCTGCGCTGCCATCTGAGCACTTACTAGTTAAAAATAAACAGCTACATACGCGGTGTAGCAGACCGAATACCTGCGGCAGGTGCAACTGTGACCTTATTCGTGGGTTCTTCGGGCTTCGTGAGTGGTGCCCACAGAATGTTATCACTATTGGTTGATCGTTAGACGACGCCAGAGAACATGTGCATCTAGAGAGGGGGGGCTAATGTACTTGCGCTCGCCAGTTTCAACGTTAGGAAATAGACTGTCGAGAGCCTGCTCAATTCGCGTCCACTCTTCCGTGCAGTCTTTCGAAGCTCTAATCCACGCAATGTTAATACGTCACCTAGAGATAACTGAGTATTGTGGTCTGTACCTTTCGGCCAAAGCGACTTCAAATTCCTCAAAGGTTATACGTGCCTCTGTACGCGACAAAGCATAAACAAAAGTGCCTCATCGATTTTGTTGAAATGACTCCGTACTGTCTTTTCCTTGGAAGTCCTTCGGTTTAGTTAGAACAACGCGATGTACAAACTTCTCCAGCATATCCCAAACCCTATAACTATATACAATGTTGATTAGCCGAACGAAGTTTAAAAAAGGAGACGATGAATGTGTACGCCTTGGATTTGTCAGGAGGTATGAGAATAAGGTGTCGAAGGACATTAAGCCAAACGGCAGGGGCTTGTTTATCTTCAGTTTCTTTACGCACGGCTTCTGCAACCTCTCGAGGATTGCTGCATACATCAAGAAAGCCGGGAATGAGTTTAACAACACCAAAGAAGATCACGCGAACGTAACTTGAGATCAATATCAAGGACAGGATGTCGGCATGAGACTGCAGGTCGGAAGAACGACCCCGGAACACCTCCTCCTCCTCCTCCTAGGCCTCCTGCACCGCCTCCTCCACTCGGGAACAGATGTGGAGTCGTACGACCTTTACCCTGCATCCACATCTCAGGTTAACTAAGATAGTCGCTTGCGGCCGACAAGAAATAACTTACGCGCAGGCTCCATGCATCTTGAACAGGAGTGAGGGTGATTCCCCTTTCCCGCGCAATCTGGTTCGGAGTCACTCCCGACACGTCTTTAGCCTCTGTGTCGGCTCCCTGGAAGCAAAAAGTATTAGCTGAAACGGTATCATACATACGAAATTGTATACACCTTTATCATCAGGCAGTTCACCAACTGAAGGCAGGGCTCCAGATCTCTGAAGCAAGCGCTCAAATCAGTTTCATTACGCAAGATTCTGCGAGCGAGTTCTCTGCGTACGGAATCTCAAGAGCGAAGTGAAGAGGAGTCTTGCCCTCCAAGTTCTTGTGATTAACATTGGCGTGATGATAAAGCAGGAATTGAACCATTTCGTAGTTCTCCTAGAGCAGAGATGAATGCTCTTGTCCTGAAATACGAGTGCAAAACAACGACGTACCTGGGCAACGGCGTAGTGAAGAGGTGTGTTGCGAGCTGAGTCTGTAGCGTCGATAGAAGCACCCCAGCCAAGCAGCATCATTAGTGCGGACATTGCTCCAGAGAAGGCAGCATAATGAATGGCCATCTGCAGTGCAGTCCGATGGAACTAAGTTACTCGCGCACACAGCAAAGCAAAGCACCCAGATTTTGTACCATGCCTCCTGAAGCGCGAGAATCAAGGGCGGCACCAGCTTCGAGAAGCTGCCCAAGACATAGGGCATGGTCGCGATAAGCTGCCACGTGAATGGGCGCCAGGCCTTTCCTCTGCTCGTTGGTTATTGGATGAGCGATTGACTGAATAGCTTTGCACAACTGGTTTCGATCTGGGCAGTACCGAATCCTTCAGATTGGGATTTGCGCGCTCTTCGAGAAGACGTTGAAGAATATGTCCATCTCCTCTCGCAACAGCAAATCTCACCGCACAATGACCGTGACCATCCGTCTTGTCAATGTCTGCATTTGTAATTTCATGAAGAGAAAAGGTGTTTTGTTCATCATACTCCTACGCGGCGCAAAAATGTCAAGGGCCGAACCAGCGCCAAGCTGAAGCAGAAGGCACACGCAGTCATAATGTCCTAGTAGAGAACTATGTTAAGTTTCAAGTATTTCGGATAGAACGGAGTGCAAGTAAAGCGTACCATTATAAATAGCGTTGTGGAGCGAAGTCCCTGCATAAGAAATGGAGTTTCAGTACTATTTGAACTGTGTCTCCTTAAGTGAGTGCGCACCTCCTTCCGCATCTGTAGCATCAATGTCAGCCTTCGCCTCAACAAGACGGAGAATTGCATCGTAGTTGCCCACGAAGGCTGCTTTGTGAAGACACGTATTTGCTTCCGCATCCCTAGAATTAGGATCTGCACCTGCCGCGAGCAAAAGGCGCACACTGCTCACACTACCACCCCATGATGCTAGCAGAAAAGGTAAGCACATTCGCGTTCATAGAGTGTATTCATAGAGAGCTGTCCAATACATACCTTCTTGGAGAGGAGTAACTCCGTCATCGTCAACGACCTCTACTTTTGCACCTGCTTTGAGCAAAGAGTCTACCAACACGCCATAGCCGAAAAAGGCAGCACAGTGGAGCGCTGTGCGGTGCCGAGGCCCTTTGGCGTCCACAGAGATTCCCTTTTGGCTGAGCAGAAATTTCATGATACCCAGGCGTCCATACAACACGGCTGAACAGACCAATTAGTTACTGTATGGGAGATGGATCTTGGAGTATGAAAACCGCACTGGCTATCAGTGGCGTGATTCCATTCTTGTCGCGACAGTTGAGATAAGCTTTTTGGTTCTGTACCAGGTGCTTCACGGTGCTTAAGTCGTTTACGCGAATGGCACGAAACAGTTTGCTGTTACCCTGTCGTACAATTAGCGGAGGGGTTAGACGTTAGCACACTCTCCACGAGAATAGGAAGAGAATGCCTACCTTTTCCTTCGTGAAAGGGGCAGCAAGTGAGTGCAAAGTGCCATGAGAGCGCCTGCCTTTCTTTACCCGAATATCGAGGTTGTCATCACTTTTGATACGCTGAGAGATCTCTTTTTTGGACATCTCCTTCTTGAATTTCTTCTCCCTCTTGCGCTCCTTCTTTTCTCTCTCCTTCTCCATCTTGCGGGCCTTTTTCTCTGCTTTCTTGCCTTCCTTCCCTCCAGCTGGATAGACAGTGCTCCGCCCGGCTTCTTCGCTTCCTCTTCCTTTCGCACCATTGTCAAGGACCCTATCGTTTGAGGAAGCGCCTGTCTCTTCGTCCCTGACACCTCGCTCGCCTTCCTCGTTGCTTTCTCCATCGGAACCGTCCTTCTCTTCGCTTTCGCTCTCACGCACGCTCTCGCTTTCCGTCTTTCCCTCCGTCTCCGTTTCTGATTCACTGTAGGAGGCATCGCTTTGCTTCCTCTCGCCTTCTTCTCCTTCTCCCGATGCTTCGGCGGCCGTGCGGGTCCCCTTCTTCTTGGAAACGGATGCGCTCGCCAAGTCCCCAGGCGACGATGCCACCCGCTTGTCTTCCCTCGAACGCCTCTTGCCCTTGGTATCCCTTTTCTTGGCGGCGTCGTCTGCTTGTCTGCCGCTTCCTCCATCCGTGGGCACTCGGACCGATTCCCGCAGGTCCGACGCCGACCCTGTCCTCATGCTGCTCCCATGTAAGAGAAGAGGAAGAGCTGTGATGTGTACGGCGGTGGGAGGAGGGAGTACCCGCGTGAGAGCATACGAGAGGGGTACATGTCGTAGCCAGCACGGCGTGGTCGAGGTCTACGTTGCTTGAGGGGTTGTCTGGAGGCCTTTTCTCGCCGTCGCCACCTAGCTACAGCAGTCTACCACCCCACCACCACCACCACGAGCTGCCCCTCTCTTCTCTCTCTCTCTTCTCTTCTGGTGAACGTGGGGGGGAGCACGTAGCCGTTGGGGAGGGGGGGCGGTAAAAAAGAGAAGAAGAGAGACCTTCGCTCTTTTTCTGTTTCTTTCGGTAAAGAAGAGAAGAGAGGCCAAGCCATCTGGACAACCACACGCGCCGCCATTCTTCAAATATTTCGTGCTCCCCCATGGACCTCCCCCACCCTCCCCCACTTCAACAACCTGTTCCCCTCCAGCAGCTGGCCTCCCACGTACACACCAGCCCCCACGTTAACAAGGAGGAAAATAGAAAATTAAAAAATAAAATATATTTACTGTTCCTAGAATAATAAATAAATAGCTTATAGCCTATACTTATGTTTTTTGGGGTCGGCAGGAGAGGCCTGACGCCGAATTGCTGCGGGAGACTTCGGCAGCAGCGGGCGGAGGGGAAGCTCATGAGGAGAGGAACAGGCGGGCGGTGGTGTGTGGCCGGTGCTCAAGTCTGCTGCTCCTCCCTGAGAAGGCCGCCCTTCGCCAGCGACATGTGTGTACACCCCTCTTCGTCACGACTTGCGCAGGACCTTGACCGAGTGGCGGTGATGGCGTTGGGTGTCCTTGCGCGTGGTGCTGATGCTGGGGATCATCGTGGTGGTGGTGGTGGTGGTGGTGCTGATCACCACGACGATGGAAACAGATAACACTGCACAAATCACGCACGGCATCGGGCCAGGGTGAGGAGGTGAGTCCCGCTGCTGCCGATGTCCCTCCACTCGTTTCACTTGTTTCCAGACTGACCTCTAGAGTGGTGGCCTCCAGGAGACACTCGAATGGCACTGGGAGGTGGCGAGCATGTTCGACTTTGAAAACATGTACGGACCCATTTGCAGGCCTCCCCTGTGTGAGAAGAGAGGGTGTGGCGCGCCTCATTTGAGCTGACGGCGCGGGAGCAGGGGCTTCAGCAACACGCTCAGCGTCGGGCGGCCGGCCAAGTATCTCACTTGCGCCGACTGCGAGCAAGACGTACGTCTTTGCACCATTGCTTATGCCACGCTCAGGCGCACATGAGTCGCGTGTGTGCAGGTGCTGGGCATCCACTTCTTGGACGAGCAGCGAATGTATCTCGCTACCTCACGCGTCGCCTACGCTGGCGATCCCGTAGCAGAGCAGCATGGAGGGCGCGAAGAAGAAGGAGAACGAGCCGCACGCCCGCAATAATAATAAGAATAATAGGGAAAGCGCACGCGTGTACCCGTGGTCCCTGCAGGGCATCTCCTGAACAACCTCCTCCAAGGCCACACACCTACACGAGATCGACATCGAGGTGCACGAGAGAGGAGAGAGAGGTTCCCAAACATAGCGCAGCTGACCCTTACACTTACACATACTCCACCTCTACAACTCGGAATAACCATTACCAGTAGAGATAGTCGATCATATTTTTAATCATATTTTGTCGTTTATTGTTTTCCTTTTTCTACAAAGTAAAAAGCCGAACAATGTGGCACACGGCAACGCAACCAAGGGAGGTGGGAGGGCACCAAGGGGCGGGCGAGATGCAACGCCTCGCCAACAGCCGCCTGCTGGGGGTCGTCTGCCCGCTCTTCTTCATCTTCTTTTTCTTCACTTTGCTCCGACCGGTCGCTCCTGCGCAGGTGGAGCTGGGCTGCACGGGCGTGACCCTCGTGCGTGCCTCGTCCACAGCCGCATGTTCCCTCACCTCCTTTTCCTCCTCTTCGTCTTCCGCGTACATGGCACCCCCTTCGTTCTTTTTTCGTTCTTTAAATGCCTTTTTTCTTTTCATATAAATAAAATAAAAATGTTTCTCTATTTTTGATGCGGGCATTCCCGTTCTATAAAAGGAATTATTATTATTTTTTGCAATAAACTGACGAGCCTAACGCGCGGGTGGTGGGGCGTACAGGACAAGAGACTGGGCTCATGGCAGTCCAGAGGTGAGCCTGTCGGCCCAACTCTTGCCTCCTTCTCTTCCAGACATCGAGCCTCATCAAACTGCCCGCCGTCCAGCTTCATTCGCCACTGGACGGTGCTCTTCGTCCTTACGTACGCCCTGCCCCAACCTGCCTCTGATGTGTTCTCAACGCCATGAGGAAGCAGGGGACGTAGCCACTCAATCCGTACAAGGCCTGCTGCATCTGAAGTTGGAGGATGATGGTTTATCTTTGCGCAACTCGCCCAAGGTCAATCCGTTGGGTCTTTTTGTCAATGTGTCTCTTGATCCGCGCGCACCAGTGGATGTAACAAGCGCATGGATCGATCTTCCCGAGTCTTACGAGAGTGACGTCGTGGAGTTCCACTTGGCCCACATACCACCAAGGTTGGCGAAGGAGGGTCGTTTTCCAGACTGCTACTTCGTTGTATCGTTCTGGGCTCGGGTACATGAGTCTCAAGTTGACGAGGCAGAAAATGCCCAAGTTCGAAAGCGGCACTTTTTCCCACAGCCTACCAGCTGCGATGATCGTAACGATGTTGTGATCGGCCTTGCCGTGGGCCTCGGCGTTGCCGGTATGTGAGTTCTCTCCTCGTGCTGCACTCTAATCGCCCTGACTTGATTCCGTGATTGATGGGCAGGGGGGTTATTCGTATGCGCCACGTTGCTTTGCGTTGCCGTCGCCAGTTTCCAGCAGTACCGCGTCCGGAGCAACGTGGGCGGTAAGTTACACAAGCGTTTCCATTCCAGACATAATCGTCTGTTTGACCCGCCAGTCTGATCTGCTTCCTAGGTGGCGGCAGTGGCGGCGGTGAGGGAGGGTTTGTGGAGAGACAAGACATCAAGGAATTCAGCGATGAGGGTTTGGATTATGGAGAGGGTACGCGATATCCTGTCTATCACGTGCACGAGGCCCTTGTTCCTAAGGCGGCCGATCCGCAGGTGGCGGAAGAGGAGCCCGAGCTGTAGGAGGGATAGACCGTAAGCGAGCGGCCACGGCACAGCGCTCCATGGGTCGGTATGACGTCGAAGTCAATGTGCCAGAGCTGGGTCAAGCGTCACCTCGCGCGGGCCGACAAGTGAATAAGACAACGGATGCCATGTCGCATCTGCGAGAGGTTGAAGAAGTCGAGATGCAGTCTGTGCAGGGCCAGGGAACCAACCTGCCGGCCCCACTGTGGTGAACAAAGCTCTGCTCCTCGAGTACGGGGGATGTGTGTCACCTTTTTTCCGGGCAGCCAAGGGCACTCCACCCACATTCCAGGCAGCTGACAGGAGACAGCGCGAAATCTCTATTTTTGCCGCCCCCC
>CDEZ01023961.1:8632-24065 GCA_000826365.1 Acanthamoeba royreba
TTAGTTTTAAAAACGTAAAAAGTCTAAATGAAAATTATAGAATATAGAATATCTATAAAAATAATAAAAATAATCATAAAAAGAGTAATAATAATAAAAAAAGAAAAATAATTATTTTTATTTTTATCTATAAAAATAATATCATTAAATGAATTGAAAAAAGTTATAATTTAATACTCTTTTATAATTCACTATTATTAATAATGTTGTTTATTTTTAATCTCTTTTTTATATTCTTTTCTTTATAAAAGATATTTGAAAATAAAAACGCTTCATAAAAGAAATATCATGCATATTTTATAATAATATCATAGTAATAAAGGAATGTTTTATAATAGTTATTTTATTGATTTATTAATTTTATAAAATTTCTTGTGATTTCTTTCTCACTCTTGCTGCTGGACGTGAACTGTTTAAAACAAGAAAACCAAATACATGTCGCAGGCACCGCTAGAAAGAGAAAAAATTAAAATAAGGAAATAGAATAAATTAAACTTGTCCATTCTAACTGTCCACCGCAGGTCTTATCATGCGGGCCGTCTCGGGGCGGCTCCTTGCGGCAGCAGTGGTGGTGATGGTGGTGTGTGGGTGCGTCGGTGTGGAGGGGAGGCGGGAGGAAGTCAGCGTCTCGAAAAGCGACCGGCTCATTCCTCTTGGGCACCCCTTCGCCTGCACCAACGGCACCCTCACCCTCGACCTCACCCGCCAGCACCGGGTACGTTACAGCTCAGCCCTTTCTCTTTGAACTTGATGATGGTTTCCTCATGTTCAATTACTTGATTGGTCTTACACGGGCATGCCTGATGAATCGGTGATGTGCCCACGTATACGAGCAGGAGGACAGGAAAGAGAGGCCGTTCGTGGTGGCCGTCTTCGCATGGGACGTGTGGGAACTTATCCGAGGACAGCGGCGATATTACAACAGCCTTTGTGTTGCGCCTTCGAAGCTGGTGAGGCCGTTCCTTTCGTGACGATTGATCATCTATCTAACATTCACTCACACGCACTGTGCATGTTCACGCTGCAGCGATTCGAAGTACAAGAACGATTGAACATAAAGGACATGAGGCTTGTCAACTTGAAAGGGGAGATGGAAAAGTATCAAGTAGCCATCGTCAACTGTGGTCAGGATGACATCAGCGCGACGGTATAGTAGTACATGAATGACACGACAACGCTTGGCTTGGCTGCGAGTACTCACACTCTTATGGTGACAGGGACTTATCGAATGGACTGGAGACTATGGTGCACAGGTCTCCCTTGAAGAGCTGCCGTTGTTGCCTCTCTACCTTCTCCTGGCGGTGGTTTACTTGATTTCAACCCTACTGTGGGCCGGCTATCTCCTATTTTCTGCGTACGGACAAGTCTGCTGCCATCACGATGTTGAACCTTTAATGATTCAGAAACGTTCCCAGTGGCCCTGGTGTTGTCTACATTCCTATGTTCCTGTGCACCCTGGCATTCCGGACTGGCGTTTATGCGCTCTATCACGTTCAGTATCGCATCGGTTCTTGGACGTTTTTGGTTTGGTACGCTTTCAATGGCCATGGACGGACATGTGTGTCGTCTTCTGACTTGCTCTAGTTCAGGAGTGTAAGGGGACTCTGCGAGTTAGGAGCTGAGATGGCGATCATCACCATGATGTTGTCCCTGGCCTATGGGAAGGGGATTACGCGCGCTGCCCTGTCAAGGCAGCAGCGACAGGTCTACTGGGGTTGCACTACTTGCCAACAGCGACAGTGTATCGCCTATCTTCTCACCTTCTTTCGTTCACACAGGATGTTGGATTGTCTGCTTCTCTGCGGCCCTTCTGCACTTCTATTGCGATCTCTCTGAGCTGTGCTTAGCGTACTTGGTATGGTGTGTCTCCTTTGCTTCCGTGTCCGGATCCAGTAATTTCGATGTGATTCGCAGATCACGTGGTTGGTACTTCGGAACCTCGCAGCAATGACCACTTCTATGATCACGAACGTGACAAGACTGATTCAGCATGCTTCTTACTTCGAAAGCCAGGCTTCTCTGCCTCCCTACCCTCACACTCGACTCTCCCTATTACAGTACGCTGTTTATTCATTCAATCTGTTACTTTTTTCTCACACAGTGCCTATGTGCATTCAGGAAGCTGATGTGGCTTTTGCTGGCGTACATACTGACACCGGTCATTTGCATTCTTGTACGCTAACATCAACCTAAAACATCACTGCTACTTACGCTGGATCAACTTTCGTAGGCGGGTCTGGTTCTCGGATGGAGGAACGAGTGGCTTATTCAGATCCTGGAGCCTTCCATATGTCTAGTGCTGCTTCACATCATCGGCGTTGTTCTTGTACGCCATCGGCTGCATTTGAACTTCCGAAATCAGCCTCCACAAGTGGAGAGACACGATCTCGATGAGGAGGCCGAGGAGAACAGAGATGGGGAAGGACAAGAAGAACGTAACGAAGATGAGCATGAAGAAAACAGAGAGGAGGATAGAGAGGAGCTCTTAGTGCGGCGTAGGCGAAGGCGGCTCGTCAATGAGGAGACAGAGGATGAGGCCCAAGAAATGGTCACATGGCGAGTATCAAGTGTGAGTGAGGCAGCAAGCAGTGAAAACTGGGCGCCCGGAGGAGTGGAGGAAGTTGAGAGCGAGCAAGAAGGTGTATTGGCCTCCCAACTAGAGGACGAAGAGAGAGAAGATGACGAGGCTCAGGGATCGCTGCTACGGCGAAAGAAGGGATTGCCTGCGGACGATAAAGAGAAAGGAAAGGAGAAGCTTGATGACGAAAACGACGATGGCGAAGAAGACACCATGCAATCCAGTGATGAAGGAACACGAGAGCACCAACCGCTACTGCCATAGCGCTTGGCGCGAACTCTCTCCTTCCATCCGTTCGCGCTCTCTCCGTTTCGGAGCGCCGGCAACGCGCGCAGTTCTACCGGGTACAAAAGCTTGTACTATCGCCACTATCCGGATCGCCATCGCCGATGACTGATCCCTCTGTTCAGAAGAAAGGTGAGATTATTTGAAATGTTCTTTATTTTGGTTTAGTGTACAAATCCTCCTGCGCGCCGATTTTCGTACCATATTTATTTAAAATAAAAATTCCACCAATCGGCCCGTGCACTAGGTGCGTAGCTGCGCGACGAGACGGGGACAAACTGCCGGTAGCGACGTTCTCCCCTTGGCACTTTCCTTCCGAGACGCCAGTCAGCGGTCGGTTGGTACACACGAAGCAGCAGCCGCAGTGCCTTACCTATCTTACCTCTCTAACCACAATTCAATTCAGCTCCCGCTACAAGGTACTCAACAACCTTCTCCTTGGCTTTTTTGCTCTCCCAAAAGAACGAAAGCGAAGAGAGGGTGGCACATAAAGAACGAAATGCGACGCGTAGGACGAAAGTTCCTAACTTGTATGCTACGTTGCGGCGCGTGCCACAGGTCGTGTACGACAACAGCAACAGCTGGCCGACGAGATGAGCACGACAGAGGGAAAGAAAAAGAAGAGGGACTCCAAGGAGGACACCAACAAGAAGGAAGTCCGTGGTGATGCACATGAAAAGGAGATGAAGACGAAGAAGAAGAAGAAGGAGAAGACGACAAACGGGGAGGAGACCCACGACACGAAGCAAGAGGAGAAGAAGGAGAAGAAGGAGAAGAAGAAGGAGAAGAAGGAGAAGAAGACGACAAACGGGGAGGAAGGGGATTCGAAAGGTGCAGAGGAGAAAAAGAAGAAGAAGAAAAAGGAGAAGAAGGAGGACGCGTCCAAGTCAGTGGCGGAAGGTGACGAAGTCAAGAAGAAGAAAAAGAAGAAGGAAGACGGAGGAAAGACAGACAACAGTCACGAAGAGAAAAAGAAGAAGAAAAAGAGGAGGTCGGCTGTATCAGAGGGAGCCCGAGTGAGCGTTGAGCAGTACGGATTCCGTGTGCATTCATTTGCTTTGCTGTTGGTGAAAGTGGAGGTGAATGCTGATCATTTTCCTGCTTCCTATCAATCCAGGATGGTGAAAGAAGTGAAGGGCGAGAGTGCTCCAGTTGCCGCTGCTGCCGCTACTCCTACTTCTTCGGTGCAGGCTCAGGCTTCGCCGACGAAGCAGGCCTCCTCGGAGGATTCCGACGATGATGACTCCCCACAGGCGCCGATCGAGACATCCGAAGAGAAAGTACTGAGAATCATCAAGTACATCCCTAATCACACCACGCAGCTTGATTGCGAATGGTTTATTGATTGTCCTGGCACGAATGCAGGGAAACAAAGAGCACTGGTCGCAAAGCGCTTGCACTTACATCGCTGCAGCTCGACGAAGCCCAGCTCCCGGAGGTAGGCCTCCTCCCTATATCAACGAATATGCTGTGCAGTTGTGAGCCATGTTTAACCGTTAACCGTTTCAATGATAGGATATATCCGAACTAGAGGATGCTGTTTTGTCGGTCGATCTCTCGTTCAATTTGTTTGTGGACATTCCACTCCCAATCCTCCTCTTGAGTAATCTCCAGGCACCTATTCCACCTGAAGCAAATATCTTAGCTTTTTGTGCTTACCAGATTCTTCTCAACAGATACTCAAGATGCAAGGTAACATGCTTGAGAAGTTTTCTCTCTTGCGTGGCGCATTTGGGTCACTTCAAGAGCTGAACTTGAGCGGAAACAACCTGACCGCACTTCCCGCGGAGATTGTACGCCTCTGACCGCCTTTGGATGTGTTGCAAATGGCTATTGATATCTTGTTCCTAGGGTTATCTGGCAAACCTTAGAGTGTTTGATGTCAGTAATAATGGCATCCTGACTCTACCCCCTGAAATTGGCGCCCTTGTTAAGTTAGAGGAACTTCGTGTGAGTGGGAATCCTCTCACAGAACTCCCAAAGACCATAGGAAATTGTAGCCGGCTCGAGGTACAGCATCGCAATCCTCAACTGATTCAGTCTTGTCTTACTAACAGCACCTTGTTATGCGCAGATTCTAGACTTAGGGAATTGCAAGCTCAAGAGCCTCCCCGCTCAGATAACTTATCTGGCGAAGCTTGCAGAGTTAGATGTTTCCAACAATCAATTGGAAAGTCTTCCAGAATCCATCGGGCTCTTACCACGTATTGTAGAGCTTACGGCAAACAACAATGCACTGAAGGACTTGCCTGTTTCGATTGCTTGCTGTCCTCACCTTCAGGTACGACACTTTGTGGATTTCCTCGTCTTTGTTTTCAATCTGATGCTGAACTTGGTGTTATCCACATCTAGCGTTTGTCTCTCAACGGCAATGAGTTCGTCAATGATGATCTTGCCGTGTTCGCCGTAAGGAGTTCCAACGCCCTTCTCAACTATCTCAAAGAGAGGATTACCACGACCATAGGCACACTTCCTGCTCCTCCGGGTTTTAAGCTTGTTGGGACCCTAACATGTAACAACATGATTCCAGGCGATCCCAAACAGGTTCGTGAGTACATGAAGAACATAGACGAACAAAGAGAACCATTGGTCCAAGTCATACCACTACAAGATGGCGAGGTAACCGTTTTACTTTCAAATTCTAGAGTATTGCAATGTACGTTTCTGATCTGTCATGCTTGCACAGGGCGGCTTTGAGATTAAGGAGAAACTCACTCGAGAGAAAGAGCTGCAGAAACAGGCTGAGGCCGCGAAAAAGGACGGTGAGCTGCGAGAAAAGATCTTGTACGCATCTTCTTGTGTTATTTATGTTGTACTCTGTATCTCTAATGTTATTTGGTCCTTGGCTATTAGGCATCTCAAAAAGCTGTCCGTGGATCAATATTCGCAGCTGAATGAGTGGGTGTATGAAATGAAGAGCAAGAACATGTCTCTTGGTGCGCTTCAAGACGTTATGGCCCTGGCGACTTACCTCGGGCAGCTCAAGCCGGACATGGACGCCATGCGGGAGCGCATCACGCCTTACCTTATGGAGAACTACAAGTCCGTGCAGCCTCAGGTACGTATCATTCTAGAAAGCATTCCTCGCTCTTGAGCTCACATTGAGTCGTTACCATCATAAGGAAGGAGAAGAGAAGCTCAGTCTTTTGAAACGAACCGTGGATGTGAGCCTGGATAACGTGAGCATTACGGTACGCGCCGTAATGAAGGGTATCCGCGAAGAACCCGACTCGGGCAAGGTGGTTCTTCTGGCCAAGGATCTCATTCTCCTTCACGCGCACTTCGGCCAGTATTTCGGCCACACACCCGAGAATCCAACAGCTTGAGAAACCTGCACTGCTCCTTCCACTGCTCAAAATGTATCATTGAGTCTCCTGCTTCCCTCACTCCCGCTTTCTTTTATGTGACAGAGGGTACAGTGGCGTGGATTTATTCATGCTGATTCACTATAAAGTTGCTATCATCACTGTCTAGCCGCGCTTCTGATTGCTTGTACAAGGTTGTGAGCTTTGTATGCCGTGACAGCCTACATTTCAGTGACTTCGGTGGGGATAACGACTATCGTCGAGGAGAGCACTACATCCAAGTCGTCTGGTGTGTTGATATCGATCTTGATAGCAGGTTCGGTACTCGTGCCCTTCTGTTTGCCAAACTGTTGACAGATTGATAGGTCTAACAGGTTAGCCAGCGCATTACATGACATCGGAGCAGGGAAGAGGACCGAGTAAAGGACATCATAGAGTGTGGTCAAGTGCTTGGCGTAGAGGAGGACAGCATTGGCCTGGTCATCGAATCTGATGCCTCTCATGATTGCTCGAACCGTTTTTCCTGCGTTCTCGACCAGAGCCAGATCCAGCACAATCTTATCCGCATCTGATCATGGAAGAGGACAAAGCGATGAGACTTTGATGTTTGCAAGAGACGTCTGGCGATGTACCAGGTTCGACCTCCGTCCATTTCTCTTCTTGCCACCCGGCTAGTGATTCTTTCATCTCTGTGATGGTACTGCTTAGCGTATTATACTGCATTCCCGCGCATAGGTAGGTAAGACAGATGCAGAACAAGCCATAGCAATCGAGACGCACAAGGATGTCGTCCATGGGGTCGTCCGGGGTGCACGCTTCGTTTATGCCCTGCAAATACCCGCATACCTGCTCATACTGAAGGTACGCAGCCTCCTTTGCCTTAAGCACCTATATATCAAGGGAGAGGATGATATTGCTTGTCTTGGCTAGAGCAGTTTGTATGAGCATCGTGCGTACCCTTTCTCTCATGCCCGCGTCCTTGCGAAGTGTCATGGTCTTGATCTCCTGCGCAGTCATCGGCTTCGCTGGTCGCTGTCGAGCGACAGGTCTTGGCTTGCCCGGTGGCCACACTGATGGGACTGGCGGTCTGAGCACACCAAACGTTGAGTGGCTACTTGCGGACGCCGTGCATTGGGACATGTTAGTACGTACCTAGCTTGTTCTATCTGTTTCATGTAGTCATCGGGGTTGGTGTCAGGCATTCCCAGGACCTTCTTTTGGCAATAGTCGAGAACGTGGTCGGCGCCGAACTGCATGGCATACTTCAGCTGGTGATCCGCTATCCTATTGCCCTCGCCACGGCAGTCCTGTTCACCACATGCACATATTGGAGATGAGCAATCAAGGACACGTAAGATCCTCAGTGGGTGACGAGTGTGTTCTTACCTGGAGGTTGACGATGGATCCAATTGAGAGAGGAATGTCGGTCAGAAGGTTGTCTGCGAAGTTCAGTCTCTGCAGCCGGGTCAAACATCCGATTGCCTCCGGCAGCTTCTCCAGCTACACATGCAACATGTATGATTAGGTATGGACCCTGGCCCTCATCTTGAAAGCCATTGGATTTACCTTATTGACGCCGACGTCGAGCTCTAGAAGACGGAACAGATAACAGAACTGCTCTGGTATCTCCTTCAGTTGACAGCCATTGAAGTCTACGATCTCCAAGTATAGACAGTTGCCAATGCTATCAGGGATTCGTGCCAACTTATTTCCTGAGTTAAGTTCAGAGACAAGATCCTAAGCTGTCTTGTGGAGACCAAAGGCACCGACAACCCGTGTATGCCTACCTGCAAGGTGCAGTTCCTCAAGAGCAGTCAAACAGCCTATCTCATCCGGAAGAGAGGCGATTTGATTGTTGTTGCAGTGAAGCTTGGAGAGGGATTCAAGGCAACCCTATAGTACGATCGTCACCGGTCAACTCTTGATAGAGCAGAGTGCAGGTCAAGTGAAACTGAAGTACCAGCTCTGGCGGGAACGATACGAGTTTGTTGCCGTTCAAATTGAGTTCCTGGAGGTTAGTGAGCTTTCCTATAGCCGCGGGTAACTCCTATGTCATCGTTCAGACGCACTTGTAAGTTTTCATTTCCCTTCTTCAGATTCACTAATAAGCAAGTACTTGAAGTTGATTGCCATGTAGGTGGAGTGTCTGAAGGGCTGTGAATTCCTCAATGACGGCAGGCAAGCGCGTGAGGTGGTTGATCGAGATATCCAAGTTACGCACAAAGCCTTTAAGTGATGGGAAGCTGGCTGGCAACTCAGTTATTTCCAGAGCACACAGGCGCACGTTCAGATTGAGCGCTGCTGCGGCTTGCTTGATGCTAAACATTCCCAAGTGAACCTCCACATGGTGAGTGCCCAGAACACCGTTGATGATGAACAAAAAGATACGTACCGATTCTCAGCACGTACAAGCGGAGGCTGGTTTTCGTCCTGCTCATCCTCTTTGATCTGTTTCTCAAGTTCCTCTTCCTCATTCTTACGCCGCAAAGTGGCCCAAAGGCTCTCCTTGCGCTTTCTCTCTGCCTGTGTCTCCTTCTTCTTGTTGAACACAGTGACTGGCGTGACCCAGTCGACGGAAGCGGGCTACGCCATAGCACTAGTTAGCTACGGCATATCACTGCGTACCGCCTCTGCCACGTGTGGATGAATGTGATGGAGTACCATAGGTTCACTTTCCTTGGGTTTGTCAGGCCGTAGACTCATGTGCGCCGAGCTCTTCCTTGGCTGCTTGGAGGCTTGAGGCTCACTGGGAAGAATGCCTGGGTAAGCCTGTGCATGAAGAGGGAAAAAGAAGAAGGTACGTTGTGTCATATGTGGACGCCCTGTGCCTCTCCCCTTGTTGAGGAACGCTTAGGAGGCCAGGTTTGGGGTCGGAGGACCTGCGGGGTGAGTCAGGCTCATTTGGTTGTGCTGCACCTGAATGCAGAATACGCATGAGTGCCCTAGCCACGAAGAGGGAGAGGGAGGGAGTGCAGGTAGAGCAGCGTCGCCATGGTACCTTTACTTTTCCTCAGCGTAAACCTCTTTAGCCTCTCCATGTGTGCCACACAGGTCAGAGCCAGAAGCAGCTGGAATTGCCCCACTTGAAGGTACTGTTAACCCCCTATCGACTCTCCCTGCCTGGAAAAGGGTAGGGAAAGCTCGCAGCGGGAGACTGTACCAGAGCCTGGTCAACAAGTGCTGAGCAACAAGCGTCGCTTGTCGCGTGAAGGGGTGTACCTGTCGACTATGTTTGGTCGCGTACCCCACACAGAAATTTGTGGAATGACTATGGTGACCACTCTTTGCATATTTGAAATTCATTGTTTGTTGTCCGTTTGTTTTCAACTGTTGGAGCTGTGTGGAGGCGACCGAGAGTGAGACCGCACGAGGAGGGGGGAGAAAACGAGCAGCGTCGAGAGAGGTCGACTACGCAGTAAACCGCAGTGGAAGGGGTAAATTTCTCTCGAGATCAACATACATTTCCACAAATTATCAATTGATACGTGGCATGTGCGCTAAACTTTTATTTAATTATTTTGTTTGGGGGGT
Source organism: Acanthamoeba royreba (assembly GCA_000826365.1). Lineage (NCBI taxonomy): Eukaryota > Discosea > Longamoebia > Acanthamoebidae > Acanthamoeba > Acanthamoeba royreba. Next base: position 18,332 of record CDEZ01023961.1, read on the forward strand.
AATGCGTGCAATTTGGTGCGATTCAGTAGAGAAGGGATTGAAGAGGAAGGAGGAAGCGAATAATTTGAGACAGAGATGAGTCAGGGAAACAAGCTGGACATGCCCTTGGACAGCCTGGTGGCGCAGAGCCAGGCGGCGGCTGCGACGCAGGACAGCCGTGGGCGTGGTGGCGGCCGCATGCGCGGGGGCAAGCGCTACGCACGAAGGGACGATTCGAGCCCCTACGCCCGACGTGGCGGCCGCGTGGGCGCATTTAATGGAGGAGCTGCCGGCGGCGGTGGAGGATTCAATGGCGGGGCGGCCGCTGCGGGAGCGGTCGGCGGTGGCGGGCAGGCCACTGGCAACCCATCGAATCGCGTGTACGTGGGCAACCTGCCGTGGCAGACCTCGTGGCAGGATCTAAAGGACCACATGCGCAAGGCCGGCAACGTCGTTCGCGCTGACATCTTCGTGGATGAGACCGGCCGTTCCAAGGTGTGTACTGCCCGCCTCTCTCGCAAATCGAGGGATAATCATTAGGCCATTTGAAGTGAAGATTCCGCTCCATGCTGAATTCTTGTTCTCGTGTGTATGTGTCTCTCCCTACCAGGGTTGTGGGTACGCGCTATCACCAAGGCCATCCTCACCGTAGAGGCCGCCCTGTTGAAGGAGAACAACAAGGCGACAGTCACAAGTGGAGGAGTGTGGGACACTAACTGGCAAACGTATGTATGACATGTTCACTGCAGCATCGTCGAGTATTCCACACCCGAGGAGGCGCAGAACGCCATCAAAACGCTGAATGACACGAAGCTGGACGAGACCGAGCGCCTTATCTTTGTGCGTGAGGTATGAATTAGCAATTGCTAGAGATGGATGGCTGAGGTGATTCAACTGCCTCACCCGGTGTATCTGGATAGGACCGAGAGGAGCGTAGCTTTGTGCCTCCGATTGCTCGTGGCGGTGCCATGGGCCGAGGTGGTGTGCCCCGCGGACGAGGCTTTGGTCACCCTGGTGTGGGCCGCGGCTTCGCGCCTGCTGTTCCTTCTACTCGTGGCCGCCAGATCTTTGTTGGCAACGTATGCTACCACATATTTTTTACTGTAGGCTTGGGTTAGTCAATGCTAACTACATGTTGATCGCCGTAGCTGCCCTACACCACTTCGTGGCAGGACCTCAAGGACCGGTTCAGGCAAGCTGGCAATATCATCAGAGCTGATGTCCTTTTGGACACCACAGGCAGGTCGAAGGGCCAGGGCACCGTTCTGTTCGAGAGCGCGCAGGATGCTCAGAAGGCTATCCGTATGTCTTAGCCTTATTTCCCACTCAACGACTATTTTTGCCGTAAGACTGATCCCCCTCTTGTGGTTTGGTACAGGCATGTTCGACAACACTGAGTTCCAGACACGCATAATAACCGTGCACGAGGACAAATTCGCGCAGTGATGGTGCTAGCACCTATCCCTGCTGCAGACACATAGATGGAAAGGACGGAGGCGACGAGGAAAGGGAGGAAGGGAGAGGTTGTACGTTTACTGTCAGAAAATCCATCCGGCATCACAAGACACAGCCAGATTGTGCTTTCTCTGGTGAACAAGTAGAAGGTTCAGCTTCGTTGAGTGGCCTGGCTTACTACCAAACGAATCAATAAAATTGCCCAGGAGGAAGCACCCGTTTGTATGGTGTCTATCGGACTTGAGTGTCTTGTGGACTGGGGAGAATGAAATCAGCGAAGCATCCGTGGTCCAGTGGCAAGATTTCCGCCTGCCACGCGGGAGACCCGGGTTCAATTCCCGGCGGATGCATATTTTTGTCACACCTTTTAAAGGAAATCTCTCTTAAGAAGCTAATTAATTAAAAATTATATTAATAACCTTTTAAATTCAATAATAAATTAATAAATTAAAAAATCACTTATTAAATTTCTCTTATATATATAATTTTTTGTGTTAAAATTATATAATTAATTATCTAATTATCCATGTACTCACTCATGACTCTCGCAGAGAACTTGCCTCTGCTCCAACCGAAGCATCCGTGGTCCAGTGGCAAGATTTCCGCCTGCCACGCGGGAGACCCGGGTTCAATTCCCGGCGGATGCATATTTTTTGATTACTCCTTCAAATTCTACTGCTTATTTTTGTTACTTTTTTTCCCGTTCAAGCGTAGCCCTTCCTTCATCTTCAGAGGACCGGTCGTCTCACTCTCGCTCCATTCACCTTTCATCTTCAACCAAAAAACACAATGAGGCCTTCTACCCATTTCAGCAACACTGTCAAGACGTCGACAATTTAAAGTAGGCAAAAAATATGCATCCGCCGGGAATTGAACCCGGGTCTCCCGCGTGGCAGGCGGAAATCTTGCCACTGGACCACGGATGCTTCGCTAAGTGCACTTTCCCCAGTCCACAACACACCCAACAAATCATGCTCCTCTTCGTTTTGCGTGGAATTGTGCGTACATCCACTTCGTTTAGCGCGTTGCGTACTATGGAGCCAGTTGAAGTCGCGCTGGACGACGACTTTCTACCGTCCAAGTCCAAGTCTGCTAGACTAGCAAAAGGGGTATCTCTGGCGGATAGGCTGGCAGCGCTAGAAGCTAAGGTGGCTTCGCTAGAGCGAGAGAAGGAGGCTCTCAAACAGCAGGTAGCTGCCCTGCAAACTGCCAAGGAATGCCAGGACGTCCGCTTAGCACTTCTGGAGCAAGCACTTTCCGGTAAAAAATGGCCATATTACTTATACATTATAAATATAAATATAAATATAAATATAAATATAAATATAAATATAAAGAGAACAGAAGTTTTAATTCCTATGGAGTGCAGAAAAGAAAGTGGTCGGTGTGACGAGTGCGGATACGAAGAACGAAGTAAAGAACGAGGGATACCTGCCACCCTATGATGAAGAGGATGAGGCAGAGCTCGTAGCCATGATGATGAGCGCTACTGAACCAGCAGGGACCGATAACAGGGTTCGCCTATCTTCGTTTGCTTGTTCTCGTTGATCAATTGAATGGATTCATTCAGTATCTCTTCATCAACAGGCTGATGTGGCAGAAGTTATCCATATAGACGATGAGGATGAGCTGGAGAGCAGCGCTTCAAATGGTCTATTGCAACTTCATCTGGATGCACTGTGTGCCTAACATTTGATCTTTCCTGGAATACAGTCGTAGAAGAGTATCATGCCTCGTCATCAAGCCAGACAGCAGGAAACGAGTGGAAAAAGGCGTTTGAGTGGGAAGAGGCTATCAATGTAGCCAACTCTCAGATCTTTCGCAACACTGCATTCCGGCCCTCACAAAAGGAGATAATCAACGCCACTATGTCCCTAAGGTACAGCAAACGTGGTGAGCTCATGAAATCCAACCTACATGAGCGCAGGGACTGCTTCGTGCTGCTCCCAACAGGAGCGGGTAAAAGCCTATGTTATCAGTTGCCCGCTGTGTGCGAAGAAGGCACCACGCTTGTGATATCGCCTCTGATCTCACTTATACACGACCAGGTACTGCGATTGTAATTCATTCCTCACGTCCTCAATTAACACTCTGCACTGTGCAGGTGACAGCACTATCAGAGCTAAACATACCAGCTCGGTATCTTAGCTCCGAATCAACAAAAACAGAAGCAAAGCAAATCACAGCCGGTATTGTAACGCTAGCTCATCCATTAAGATCTATTCTTGCTCTTAATCATTTTTCTTGCCGGCTAGATTTGACAAGTGATCAGCCGACAATCAAGGTTCTCTACGTTACTCCGGAGAAGGTGGCACAGAGCAGTTCCTTGATTGAAGTATTACAGGTATGAAGAGACTCATCCGTCAACATGGTTCAACAAGTACTCACACTAAAGCGCAGAAAATGGACGCAAAAGGCCATCTAAAGGTACTCGAAGTGATGGGAGTGATTCTTCGACACCAGACTGAGCAAGCCTCCTAGCGTGTGGTTGTAGATGAAGCCCACTGTGTCTCGCAATGGGGCCATGACTTTCGCCCAGACTACTTGCGCCTGGAGCTTCTCCGCAAGGCATTCCCCCATGTGCCCATCCTAGCACATATCCTTTTCTTGCTCGTGGAGCTCATACCACCATTCCGTATGTTGTAACCTTAACTCGAACACTAACGGCAACAGCAACGGAGAAGGTCCGGCGGGACATCGTCTTGCGCTTAGGGATGAAGAGAGTAATACTGTTTACGCAAAGCTTCAACCGACCTAACTTACGTTATGAAGTGCGCGTCAAGCACAACAAATCGGTGGAGGACATGGCAACCTTCATCATGGACAACTATGCCGGCCAGACAGGCATCATCTATTGCCTTTCCAAGAGCGAATGCGAGCGCACAGCAGAGCAATTAGCCGTAATAGCCTTACCTCTGCTTGTCCCTTGCTATTACTGACTGAGATAAAACGACACAGGGCCAGTTTGGACTGTCTGCTACCTACTACCACGCTAGCTTGATCGAACAGGAACGGAATCGAAGGCATAAGCTGTGGATGAAGGGACGTGTGCTCATCATGGTAGCCACAGTTGCCTTTGGAATAGGTATGTATCGCCTTGCCTCTTGCTCAGTCGTCTTTACTAATCAGCTTCACAAGGCATTGACAAACCCAATGTCCGGTTTGTAATCCACACCACCATTCCTAAGTCTATCGAGGAATATTACCAGGAGTCAGGTCGAGCGGGACGTGATGGCGAACAGTCCCATTGTCTTCTATACTACACGTACTCTTCCTTGCCGATCTGCTAATCTCTCTGTACATTCTCACGGTTTAGTATTTATCAGATATAATGATAAGCGACGAGTGCAGGCGCTTGTTTCAGAGCATGTTGGGTCTCAGGCACGTAAGTCCAATGTGGAAAAACTTCTTCAGCTGGTGGCCTTCTGCGAAAACAAGTGCGAATGTCGCCGAGTGCAGCTGCTGGAGGTATGTCTGTTACTATCTGCATCTTGGCTGGCTGATATTCATCAAACCAGAACAGTACTTCGGAGAGAACTTCACTAAGGAGCAATGCCACGCCAACTGCGATAACTGTCTGAGCGAAGTGGAATACGAGAACGTGGATATGACAAAGGAAGCCACCGACATCATCAACACAGGTCCAACCTTCTGGAAATGCGAGTCGAGAAAATGAAACTAACCCATCCGCATCAAGTGAGGGAAATGGGTCGTGGCAATTCCATGAGCGACCTCATGGATGTGTACAGGGGCTCGAAAAACAAGAGCGTTGTTGAAAAGATGTTCAACCAGCTCTCCAGCTACGCTGCTGGTACATGTCGCGTGATGAGGGCACGAGTGCGCAATGGCGCGTGTATTGACTCAGCATATTCAGGAAAGACACAGAGCAAAGAGAGAGCCGAACGCTTGCTACGGCACATGATCGTCCACTCGATTCTGGTTGAGGACGCCTTCTTCACCGGACCCTACAGTAGTGTATCTACCAATATCGCAGTACGTTACGCGTTACCGCTTGGGATCAGTTTCGGATCACTGACCAAGCCTTTGCCAGGTGGGGTCGAAGGCGCGCTTGGTGACAGAAGGCAAGCTAGCAGTAATCGTACCAATGATCAAGGAAGAAGCCAAGAGAGGTAAGAAACGGCGTTCAAGCGGTAAGGAATCCACAAGAAAGCCGCCGCGAAACGGAAGAAAGAAGAGCAAGAAGGAAGAAGCTGAGGACAATGAAGAAGCTGAGGTAGAGGTTATAGATGAAGAAGACTAATCGATAAACAACGATTCAAATACATTAGTAGCTGCAGGG